>JAAGVU020000044.1:555023-566007 GCA_011763525.2 Mormyrus iriodes | reverse complement strand
ACAGTCTCTGAAAAATGTATTCTTTAGCTACAAAAAACATGCAATTACACAATATTTGCAATTTCCAAAGAATCACTTCTTTGTTAAAACACAACTCATATAAATATGATTTACATAATGTAATAAATACGTAAATTTAACATAGAAGCTTGAGTTTCCTTTCCGTTTAAAAATATGTTACTTCGGTACGTAGAAACGTATGTAAGCGATGGTAAAAAAGAAACTGTAAGCTGGGAGCCCTGTTTTGGGAAACATTGAGCACTCTGTTAGTCCTGGGCCTCCGCCCCAGCCCACCCCACCCCACCCTGGTCTAAAAGTCACAGCCCCTAATGTGTAATTACCCAAAGGCACAGCCTGTCATTTTTCCCCAACTCTGACCAAAATCTGCCCCTTTTCTGTTCCTCTCCCCTCTCATTACTCCCGGAAAAACAGCAGTGAGGCGAGCAGGATACCCCCCCACCCCCCCCCAGAAACATGCCTCCCCCATGCCAAGGCTCTGCGCTGACACGGCACCTCCCATCCCTGCTCCACTGCGGCACACGAGACCTCCTATTTATAGTGCCCCGGTGGCTGTGAGCTCGGCATGCCGGCGGGCGCTTAAATAACATTCCCTGACAGACTGCGAAACTCACACAGCCACGGGAAGAAGAGCACGGATCAGGCAGGAAAAGGACGGAGAAGGACACGAGAGAGAGAGAGAGAGAGAGAGAAAGGGAGGGAGGGAGAGAGCGAGACAGAGAGAGAGAGAGAGCTCCTGGATCACCCGAGTACTGCAACCAGGACAATACGGACACTGCCACAACGTGATTCTGGTTCCTTCTGGTTAGAACCTCAGGCACGGTACAGCTCCATCGACAGGACTGGCTGCTGTCTGTCTGCTTGCAGCCCTCGTCCACCCAGCACCGTCCACAGCGGTATAGTGCGACAACCCCATTACTGGATCAGCTCTGCAGTGCAGGATCTTAAAGGTACTATATGCAGAACAAAAATGTGGCATTACCTTTAAAAATAGAGCATGTTTTGTATTTTATATGAATATATCTCCATATATTAAATATCTGAGAATATATATGTACACATTTGCTTAGGTTAGATTGTAGTAATTGGTAAAAAAGATATTGTTTACCCAGGTAATATTTCATCCGCTGATTCTCTAGTGACGTGTCATGTCTGGCACAGGAACTCCAAACAGGCCTTGAAATCAATCTTTTCTGGCGTGCTTAAGCACAGGCTCACAGGAACACTGACGTACCGCGCCATTCGCTGGATTCTGCAGGAGAAACAGCATCTGTAATTCGAGCCTCAGACATACTGTCTTAATTACAAAGAAACGCACCGGGGAGTTGTGGTTCGGATTTGTAATTAGACCCGCCTATATAAAGAGCAGGTGGGGTTTTGGGAGGGGTTCTGTGACACCCATTTGGGAGAATAAGCCCCGGATTTGCCCAAAGGGAGAGCCGTCGTAGCAGTGAGGGGAGACTCCTGGCCATGGATGCCCACGGTGAACAGTACCTGAATAAATCGGCAGTGTTGTCAGGGCTGGGGATCGCACGGATGATCCAGATCTGCTTGGGCTGCACCACCATGAGTCTGGTGGCACACCAGGCAGGCTTCAGTGCCAGCTATGGGACGTTCTGCATGTTCGTGTGGTGTTTCTGCTTCGCTGTCTCCCTGGTGATCTTCGCGATGGATGTCACGCGGCTGCACGGCTGCATGCCCATCTCCTGGGACAACTTCACAGTGGCCTTCGCCATGCTGGCCACGCTGATGTACATCACTGCCTCCGTGATCTACCCCGTGTACTTCCTGCAGGCTGTCTGTACCGAACTCCGCTGCGAGGAGCGCAACTACCGGATCGCTGTCACTGTCTGCTCCAGCATCTGCTCCTTCGCCTATGGCGCCGAGGTCTTACTTACCCGAGCCAAGCCAGGCCATGTGGTGGGATACATGTCCACCGTGTCGGGCCTGCTCAAGATCGCCCAAGGTTTCGTGGCCTGCATCATTTTCGGGGCCCTGGCCAATGACGGCGCATTTAACCGCTATGTTGCCACCCAATACTGCGTGGCGATCTACAGCCTGTGCTTCTCTGTGACGGTGGTGGTGGTAGTCTTGACCGTCTCCGGGAGAACCTCGTGGGTGCGATTTTCCTTTGACCGCTTTGTGGTCATCTACACCTTCTTCGCCGTGCTGCTGTACATTAGTGTTTGCGTGATCTGGCCCATATTCTGCTTCGACCTGAGGTATGGGCACCCCAGGCGGCCCCCGGAATGCATACGAGGAAAATGCGGCTGGGACAGCAGGGTGGTGGTGGCCGTCTTCACCTATGTCAACTTGATCTTCTACTTGATCGACTTGGTCTACTCCCAGAGGATCCGCTTCATCTCCCAGGCGCCAGCCTGAGGAGGAACGTCAAAGGGGGTGAGGGGGTGGGGGGGTGAAGGCGGGCGCCCAAACACGTCACATGACACAGACTCATAGGTTTGGACTCTGGGTCCACCATCAGATAGGAAAGTCCACTGACAGCTTTGTCAACTCAGACCACACTGAGTGACTTAGCAGTCTGAAAATGTCAAATTAATAGCTATTAATTAGGATGAGCTACAAGCCTGAATATGTAGCCTTACCCCCTGTTCCACTCCCCCATCTCCAGTTCCCCAAGTCAGTGCACTTTGTTAATTGTAGTATCATAGTCCTTGGGACGAGGGGCTGTGCTCAGTGTATCATATTCAGTACCGTGCAAAAGTTTTAGGCAATCAATGAAAACAATGTCTAAATGATCTTCATGTCGGTGTAAAACTATGGTATTATGTCTGTCGAAGTGTGTCAGCTTAGCCATTTCAAAACCTCTGCTCAAGTCACCCCAGTATTTGAAGCAACCGTCCAACACACCCATGTATTTTTTGACTCGACCACTAGCACACCTCCTATGGCTAATCAATACCTCATTGAGTTGTTTAACGAATTAAATCTATTAATTGATTGAGCTGGCGGTGAAATTTAACGAATACATGGAGTGACTGAGGTGACCCTCGGAAGAGGTTTGGGAACTGGAGTGGTGGCCTGCTAGCTATCCAACTAGATATTAGTAACTTTTTGGAGAACGGTAGAGATTCTTGTTAGTTTTTATTGTTTTATTCTTAACTTTCATATATATTCTAATGTAAAATAGTGTCTTTTGTTTCGGGCATATATACACTTACTACCCAGATTAATAGCTTTAAATATCTCCTTTGATTGCCTAAGACTTTGGCACAGTGCTGCACCTGGACCTTTGGAGGGGTAACAGCACTAAGAAGTTCATCTCCCTTGGAGTCTGTTCCGTATCAGCTATAGCGTACAGTGGCCCTCCCCAACACCTCCTCACTGCCTTGCCCTCTGTATCCTGAACATGAAATTGGGTGTGGCAGAAGAGGGACTCATTCATCCTCTTTTATTTATTGTATTTATAGCAAGGGTGCTTCTGTTCTATTGTTGTCGTGTTTTATTTGATGACTGGATGAGCTACACGTATAACTTCCACAATGATGTGCAACTCATATCATCCGCCCTGGTTAGATACTGTTTCTGCCAGCTGAATGGTGAAGAAGGCATATTCTGGACTTCCTGTCTGGAGGTACCTCACCACTCAGTTGCAGGGGTGGGAAGTTCAGATCCAGAAAGTACAAATCCAGACCAAGGTTTTGTTTCCACCAACCAGCTGAGTATGAAGAGTCATGGTCACAGGCTACTCAACTGGTTGGTCAAAACAAAACCTTGGTCTGGATTTTTACTTTCTGAATCTGAACTTTCCACGTCTGCTCAGCTGTATCTGACGTTCGCAGTGTGCTAATGGTCTGGCACCATCATGCAGTCTAATGTTTGCAAAATCTCAGAAGGTTTTAGGGTACCTTCCATCTGCTACTAATGAGAAGATACCAGATCAGTGTGTCTTTAGGAGATGTCAGTCTACACAACACTATATGTTAAATACATCATTATGGAGACAGATTCTGCCTAAGCAAATGATAACAGCTTAACCAAACTCAAAGTACTGTGCAGCCAAAGTAGGTTGGATATGTATTTGCTCAGAGGATGGCTCTCTGCTGACCAGAACTGGTTGCCATTTTCATGAAATTTATGTTTCATATATTTTATACATGAGTGTGTGCAGGTGAGAGTCCTGTAGCAATGCTATTTTCTTGTTCTCACAAAATGCTTTTTAATAATAATATACATGCAATCCAGTGAATTTACATAGTTTATACAGTCTATCAGAACGTTAATTTTATTCAGGGGGGGTTTATTTTTAAACTTTTGGGTGGGACAAACATCACTTGGTTAAATTTACAAAGTAAACTTTGACTGACCTAAAACTATATGGTCTGTGTTACAGTGTTAGAGATTAATAAACTGTTGAATGCTCTGCATGTGATTACAGAAGGGCAAATTGCCAAAACTCACTCCATCCATTTTTTGTCATTTTCGAGAGCTAAAGTCAGACCTTCTTATCATGCATCACAGTACTGGGAACCAAAACTCAGTCAGTCTTCATGTAATCGAATAAAGAATTTTCATTCAATGTCCATAGCTCACTAAGTCCACAGAAATCTTCTCCAAAATGTGTCCCATGGACCGAGAGAGATTTGGAAATTTGCTCTTCAACTGGCACGCTGGGAGAAGGGTCATGTCATCAGGGGCTTGTGGGGGAAGCAGAAGAGTCAGAGTCGTTCACACCCCCAGTCTGAAAGCTTCATGTGTTGATATGAAAAATGAAGCCCCGCCCCCCCAAAGGCCATGTTTGTAACTGCATAGTTGTAACTACAAAAAGGTGAAAAAACAAATATTGCATCATATTTGTTCAACTGTATAAATGTCTGATGCAACTGTTCCTTGGTGTGGTCACTTCCTGTTGTTATTGGGGTGTAACATGCACATACACTACTCAGCAGTCTGGCCAGGTGCTTTATTTCTTAAAGACAATTTCCATAACTGATTCTACAGGAAACAGAAAAAACAGGCAGAAATTAAGGACATTTAAAGGTCTTCTAAAACAAAGTAAATACTGAGGGCTATTGATAAATTATTAGGGGATTAACACGCATTTATATGATGAATCCAGGAATTGGTTTTGGAAAACCACAAAAAAAATAAAAATATTTACATATTAACTATGATGATGTACATAGTATCTATTTATCATAAATTACAACACACACGTTGCAGCCAAAACTGTGCAAATGTGGCTGGTTTCATTATTGCGGTTCATTCTTTTTATAGGTCATTAGAATCCTTGGCCATTTGAAATACATTTATTGATCAATGAACAGCTGTGAGGGATGTCATGAAATTGTGGTTTAACTACAATTTCAGGCGGAGGAATCCAGTGCCACCATCATTTATATATTCTATGTGAGATGAATGTGCCCCCTTCCTGTGTCCTCATCACATGGTCCAAGGCTAAGGAATGCAGGGGTCGGGCCGCTAGCTAGCTAGAAAGAGCTTTGAAATGTTGCTCAGCTGTTAAGGAAGTCAGCTTTTTGGCTCTACAGCCGGTACCACAAGCAACCTGAGAACAGGGAGACAGATCCTCCCACAAAACCTTCACAAATGCCCAACAGAAGGTGGGGTGTGACTAGCCTCTGTTGCACATTGTTGGGATTTCAAACATTGCAGTCAGAGCAGACATGCCGCAAAAGCATCTGGCTCGGATTTTAGTAGGTACTGCATTTAAAATCTCTGGCAGCAAGAATATATGTGCGCAAAACTCCCTTAACTTTAAATCTGATCTCTTGTTCCCCTCTACCCTTGCGTCCTCCGTTCTGTTCAAACAGACTTGTGTCAATCTTCAATGATTTGTTCTTTTTGAACAAGATGTTTAAATGAACAAAATAATTTTGGTCACTGCACCGATTTGTTCAGTTAGTTCACTCAGTGATTCATTGTTCAATTCAGTTCATGAATGAGATCCAGTGAACTGGATCATGAACAAACCATTTAGCTGAACAAACTCAAGAACTCATCAGCACCTTTTCTTCTAGGACTGGATTGGGAAACACTGCTGTAGGCTACCACTGGGTGCAGTCTAGAGGACAGTTACATGGAGAAGTCTGTGCAGAAGGCCTGGAGAATGATCAAAGTCATTCCAGCCTCCGCAAGTTGATATTGTAACTTTTGGTTTAGACCCAGAAGGCACCATAGACGCTTGTGTCACCTGAATGTTATTTATATTACTAGATGGACTCCTTCATCCACTAACACTGATAAACACCTAACCCACTTGCAGTAAACCTAGCATTGCATGATTCCATGTTGTACACACAGTCATTCACAGGTTATGTTTAATTTATCACTATTTATTATTACTTTTATTATTATTATTACCTTTAATTTGCTGTCTTTTAATTACATCCATGATGCTGTAAATGAAAAGAATTTCATTGCTCTCATTTCATGACAGTAAAACCTTTGAACGTTTGTTTCTGGAACAGCAGGAGGGGGAGCGCGCGCCTGAAAATAAAGGCACATAATTGGACAAGAAAAACTGTCAGTCTATCTGCATTCTGCCAGTTTCTAAAAGACCGAAACGATCATTGTTCCAAATCTGAAATATTCCATCATCTGGTGCCAATATAACAATTAAAATATTTGTTAAAACCGTCTATCATATCGTCAAACATGCTTCAATTCTTATATCCTTTCCAGAACGATATTGATCTGTCCTCACTGCACCGTGTCACGTGGTGCGATCTGACAGGCAGCTAAACGCCTTCCGCGATCAACAAACCAAGTGTCTAAAATCTTGATTTGTTAATTAGAAGGGTAAAACAAAAAAAAACGTCAGAAAATACAAATAATTAAATGCATATTACAATAAAGCTCGGTTATAACAAAAAATGTGCAGAAATTCTTTATAAAAATCAGTTTACATTTTATATTTGACATGGTAATAAAGATTATACTCAAAAACAGGGCTTCAATTAATATATATCAACGATGGATGCAAAATTATAATGTTTAGACTGGCTGAATTACAGCACGTAATCGATAACAAACGCAACAAAATATAATCATTAGAAATACTATGCACAAAAATATCATTCACATATAACAGATGAATTGCTAATAGATTAAAATACATACCAACGTTGCTATCGAAAGGGAGTAAGAGGGGTTTGAGGAGATGAGACGCTGGAATAGAAAGTATTTCCGCAATCGTCACGTGGCCACCGTACCTGGCTCATGTTGGACATTTCCGATGACAAGGAAACAAAATGCAGAACAGGTCACACACACACACACACACACACACAGTATATACAATCATGCAGATACAGGTCCAGAGCTTCGGTTAATGTTCACATCAAACACCAGAATGTGGAAGAAAGGTGAATTAAGTGACTTTGAAGGTGGCATGGTCGTTGGTGACAGACAGGCTGGTATGAGTATTTCAAAAACTGCAGATCTGCTGGGATTTTCACGCATAACCTTTTCTAGGGTTTACAGAGAATGGGCTGAAAAAGAAAAAAAATCCAGTGAGCGGCGGTTCTCTGGGCAAAGGTCAGTGGTCAGAGAAGAATGGGCAGACTGGGTAAAGCTGATAGAAAGGCAATGGGTTCACTGTACTCAGATGGCCTCTACAGTCACGAAATCTCAGTCCAATAGAGCACCTATGGGATGTGGTAGAACAGGAGATTTGTATCATGAAGGTGCAGCTGACAGATGTGCAACAACTGCGTGATAGTCTCATGTCAACATGGACCAGACTGTCTGAAGAATGTTTCAAGCACCTTGTTGAATCAGTGCCACGAAGAATTAAGGCAGTTCTTAAGGCAAAAGAGGGTCCAACCCGATACTAGCAAAGTGTACCTAATAAAGTGGTCAGTGGCCAGTTACCGTATATATATAAAGAACGTCCAAATCGTCGTAAAGCTTATTATACTGAAAATTCAAATACAACAGGTCACAATGATGAATTCACATATTACTTTGTGACGTTCATGAGAACATCGCACGGCTTCACCGGTTCGTCAGCTGGAGGTAGAGTACAGTACCGTATGTAGTCACTTTTGTGATTATTATTTTTATTGTGTACTGTATGATTATTGTTTTGACTTACCTACAAAATTAGGGACAGACTTCATAACCTGGGGCCTAATTCAAGTGGATCTTCACATAGCTGAGTTTAGATTATACGTTTGATTGGATTTTGATTGGCCTGCCTCTAGGTCATCAGCTTGATTTCATTCGTAGGGTATTAAAGTCCCTGGTGTTCAGTTACATCTTTGGCAAGTTGTGAGTGTTTGACCATACTGAGCTGTTGTCTGTGACTGCACTCTTTCCAAGTATGACTCCTGTTTGAGCGTCTCAATTTCTCACTCTTCCTCTTGTGAACTGGTCATTTTTCCTTGTTGCGCTGCCCGAGTTTGGATCCCTGTCTGTATTCGCTTTTCTCCAGGTCCCTGTGCCTGCCTTACAGACCTACCGCATGGTTTTGGATGCTGCCTTTGGGCCAGAGTCCTAGAAATAAACCTGGTTTACTGTAAGTGGATCCTCTCATCTCATCATTACAGGAGTAGGCGCACTGTACAAGTAGCTTGCGAGTAATGTACACCAGCAAAGCTGTCCAAGACTCCCAAATCCTATATGTAACTAGCAGATAAAATCTAGCCGTTTAAAATTATATTCCCACAGTGGTACCCAAATGAGATTGTACATTTACTCAAATTCAGTATATTTGATATTTCTTATATTTAAATTCACGTATTATTTTGTTTTCACATTCCTAATTAGAGTAAGCAATCAGATTTAGCCAGATTTAGTAGCCACAGAACACTAAGCAGACAGTATTTTTGGGCCCCCTCCCTACATCAAACTGCTTATTCATAATAAGCATGGTTACCTAGCAAAGATGAACCGAAGACTCTAGATGAATACAGATCCAGATCACTGTGCTAAAGATGTTGTTCCTTTTTGCTGTCAGCATATATAAATTTTAGTTTGATGTATATGGTTTAGTTTTAAAATTATTTATAATTTTGTGTAATTTTATTTATATATTTTATATATACATTTTGTGCACAAAAATATTGGGAGACCTCGCCATTACACCTACAGGAACTTTTATGACATCCCATTCTAAATCCATAGGCATCAATATGGAGTTGGTCCCACTCTTCTGGGAAGGCTTTCCACAAGATTTTGGAGTGTGTCTGTAGGAATTTTTGCCCATTCATCCAGAAGAGCATTTGTAAGGCACTGATGTTGGACGTGAAGGCCTGGCTCACAATTGTTCCAGTGTAACTGTGCCCCAGTGCACAAAGCAAGGTCCATAAAGGCATGTTTTTGTGAGTTTGGTGTGGAACACTTGACTGGCCCACACAGAGCCCTGATCTCAACCCCATGTAACACCTCTGGGATGACCTACAATGGGGACTGCGAACCAGGCAGGCCCGTAACCAGAAATAAAATTTCCGGGGGGGGGTCCCCTTAGTACTGTTTGCCGATTGATAGGGTTCGTTTCGGTTAATTTTGCCCACTGGGTACTTTGTTTGCGCCCCCTTGTGCCAGTCAGGCCCTAAGCTGCCCCCTAGTTACTCTATGCCTAAATTGGTGCCTGGGGCTCACATAAAGTGTTTTTGTGTCAGCGCCCCCAGCTGGTCAGTGCCAAGCAGTGCTGGACACTCAATTACAGGAAAAGCAGCAAATTCAGAAGCAGCTGCAGAAGAAGGTATATCACCTGCACTCTGTTTATCTTCTTCATACCTATTTGTGTAATAACGCATAACACTTATATTTCTTCCCTTCATTGTTGTCTACATGCTTTGTTGTAGTACCTGTTTTCTGTACTCATCTCTAGAATAACACGACAGCCAATTTACAGAAAAAATTACTTTGTATACCCTAAATCAAATATCGAATAAAGACATTGTTATACTGCGTTGTTACCATTGTTAACTGGGTGTGAACGACACTTCCATCTTGCACAGGAAGTATCTAAACAGGCTAACTTGCACACACGTGCGCGGCGCCCTTTCTTACGTGCAAATGATGCAACAATCACAGCGTTTTGCAAAGGCCGCCCACGGCCTGCCAAGCTTGGCCGTGATTGGTCAGGAACCAACCAAATCCGCGTGACTCATAGGCTGCCAGCCTGTCTTTCCTGCTTTCCCTGCACCGCGTCGATGTAGGATTAGGAAGTGACATGCAATACAAACGCCCGTGTTCAGTGCAATAACAGCGTTTATTGATTAACTTTGGCACCTAAAATAGTCTGTTTATTTTTGCTAAAGGTAAGCGTTCGCTCGTGACAACATGTAACAAGAGTCCACTATCTTCGGCCGCACATCTAAGCGCGGCTGCTCCGATAAATCAGTTTACAGCCTGGTAGCTAACTATAGAACGTAAACTTGTTTGTCATTTAATACGGAAACTTAAATCTTTATTGTATGTATTCTGCTAGTACAGCATGTAAATAATGTCTCGAATGTGCATGCTGGGAAAAATCTCCGTTGCTGAAGTTTTGTGACTACACGATACAGCAATTTGTAGCTGCACAGTATTGCATTTCCCCCCAAATAATCCGTATTAATCGTTTTCTGTTTGGTTTCTATAGCAAAATAAGCGGATTTCCAGGATGAGCGTGGGATTCATTGGCGCGGGCCAGCTGGCGCACGCGTTGGTGAAAGGGTTCACAGCAGCTGGTAAGTTAGCAAGTTTAGATTTAAAAGGACCTATACATTATTGCTGCTCAGACTTGAAATTTAAATATAATGCGAAAATGCACGGTGAAAAAAATAATATCGGTTGGTCAGTTTCTTTGTCTCCCTCCCTTCAGGTGTGATTGCCACCCAGAGGATCACCGCGAGCTCTCCCGACATGGATCTGCCCACTGTGGCGGGGCTGCGCGTGAGCAGGCTGTTCTTGTATATCATTATACACTGCTCAAAAAAATTAAAGGAACACTTTTTAATCAGAGTATAGCATCAAGTCAGTTAAACTTCTGGGA
>JAAGVU020000044.1:523628-554141 GCA_011763525.2 Mormyrus iriodes | reverse complement strand
ATTTCCATCAAATGATGTGGCATCCTTTCCTTCCTGACACATTACCCAGTCCATATCAGTACAGCTATCCAGCATGAGTTTTTTTTTTTCCCCATTGAGATCTGATGTGTTTTTAAAGTGTTCCTTTAATTTATTTGAGCAGTGTATATCAGTCATAAGGATTCATGTTTCTTGCAGTTACTGTATTTGTTAATGATTAGTGCTTGAATAGTAACTGAGTTACCAAATTACTTGTGCCCCCTCAAGTAAAGTGTTACCCTACATTTTAGCATCACGGTGATTTAAGAAATGCTGTTAATTTCACCTTATTTTCTAAAGGGTGCATCTCATTTTTTTTTTTGTTTTTTGATGAAGAACTGGAAGGTCCTGGGTCAGCTGGCTGTCCAACCCCCCTGGGCAGGCTGACATTATAAAACAAAATAATGCCTGCTTGCTAAAAGCAATAAGCAAGTTGTGGTCGAAATCAAAACCAAAGTCTATCAGTGTTCTATAGTTCTCCGTGCTGACCTGTATGTCAGAATTCGTTCATGTCACACTCCCATGGGGCTGAACCAGGACTCCAGCTCAGATGGTGCCCAAAACTGAAACATACCCATATTCAAAATATAGAGCATCTTCCAGAAGTTGAGTTTCAGTAGATGCCTAGATTAGTCTTCGGCTGGAGCCTAAATTGTTACTAATCATTCCTCCCTCCCCCTGCCTCCCCTCCCTGGAGCAGAAGATGGGTGTGAACCTGACTACCAGCAACAAGGAGACCGTGAAGAGGAGCGACGTGCTCTTCCTGGCCGTCAAACCCCACATCATCCCTTTCGTGCTGGATGAGGTTGGGCCTGACATTGAAGACCGCCACCTCATCGTGTCCTGCGCTGCTGGTGTCACCATCAGCTCCATTGAGAAGGTCAGGGTTCCCCACAGACATGGGCAGCTTAGGGGTACAACCAAAGTGAGGGCACCCGAGCCATCATTCCTTTATATAGTTATTGATTTGGTTGTTCTGAGATCTGATTGCAGTTCATTTTAAAATAATCTGTCAAAAAGCAGTTAAATGAAATACTAGCAAAGTGGTCTGTAGGTACCTTGTAGATGGCGTGGCTCTGCATGAAGCTCTTCCCGAAAAACGTTAAGTGAAAGGTCAATCTAAATTCTGAATTGTGTGATAGACAGGAGATCCGTATGCCCCCAGTGCTTTCACTCATGCGTCACTCCCCCGTTTAAAAAGAATAGAGAGACTTTATTTATTCTCGTGGGTAAATTGGGTTTTCCCCTACCCCATCTTGGGATTAAGGGTCTTGCTCAAGGGTCCAAAAGTAGCATCATTCTGCCAACCACGGGATTTGAGTCACCAGCCTTCCGATCACAGGCACGGGGTCCTAACCCTAGGGAGCCACACACAGCTATGTGCCTTTGCTGTATACGTTGTGAGATGATTTGGGCAATAGTGGTGTTTTGGCCAGGCACAAGTCACTTCTCCAAATGAACCTCACTGTGCAGGGTTTTTGAATTTTCATAAAAATACAGCTAGTGAGTAGCTTCTACACCTGGTGTACTCAGCGTGCCAGGGCTTTGTGCTTCACTGTCCTTTTGAAGAAGATATGACCATGTTCTAGACTGACCTTCAGCTCCTGCTTATTCAGTAACATCCTCAAAATACTGTATGTGAATTGAGCTGTAGTGCTGTGTGTGTGTGAGAGTACATTGCACTTGTCAGTGTCAGCATCCTCCCAGGTGTACAGACCAGTCCCCTTAACTGTCACGCCCCCTACTGCCGGGCCTGCAGAAACTCCAGCAGTACCGGGAGTCTCCGAAGGTGATGCGCTGCATGACAAACACGCCAGTGGTGGTGCGGGAGGGTGCGACAGTGTACGCCACGGGCACGCACGCCGAGGTGGAGGACGGCAAGCTGCTGGAGCAGCTCATGGCCAGCGTGGGATTCTGCACCGAGGTGGAGGAGGACCTCATCGACGCCGTCACCGGCCTGAGCGGCAGCGGCCCCGCCTACGTGAGCGACCCCCATCCCCCCCCCCAGCTGTGCATACTGGGCACTGCATACTGCAATCTGCCCCATGTTACTGACAACCCCCGTTTCTCCACACGTTCACTGCTAGGCTAGTTTTATTCACGTTACATGCTAAGAGAGTCGATCCTCAGAATTCTGAGAGGCTCAACTCCTTCGCAAATGATTACAGGTTATTTACATTTTAGTGACGTGTGACACATCCATTTCAATTTGACCGGTCAAAAATTCTCACCTTCATATCAGGGCTTGTTCCCCATAGCAACTAACTTGCTTACTTCAGCTAATTGGCTCCCCAATTATATTGGCACTTCCCCAAAGTCAGTATACATTTGCAACGTCTCTCAATATCTCCAAATAACAGGATCTGGTTACCCTTGTAATTTATTGTCCTTTCCTTTCTCTTGTCCACTCTTGAGCAGACTTGGGCAGACTAATTTAATATTCCCAGCAGTTTACTATCTTTGTGTAAGCCCCCCTTCATGTCGAGAATTTCCTAGAGAATGTAGGATTGTTGTTGTTGTTGTTGACAACACTACTACTTGAGGGGGTTACTATATTTAGTGGTAACTCAGTTTTATTAGTTTCTTAGTAGTTTGAAGGTTTACAGCATTAACAGTTATAGTAACTGCTATAGTAATTGCTTGAGAAGATGTGGCAAGCCGTTAACGATGAACAAACATGAAATCAGTTTGTAACTAACTTAGTTTGTGGTTAACTGATGCATATCTAATAGCATAATCAATCAAATCACTGAACTTTCCAGCCTGTGTATGTATGTTTGATTGGTTCACCCATGAATCCCAAGGTCCTGTCGCTCCCTTGCTTCCACTCTCGCTTCAGGCCTTCACAGCCGTCGACGCCCTTGCGGACGGAGGTGTGAAGATGGGCCTGCCCAGAAGGCTCGCCGTCAGGCTCGGAGCCCAGGCCTTGCTGGTCGGTACCCCGTCGTGAGTTCCCTCCACACCCCCATCCGGCCCGGAAACCACCTCGGTGACCCTGCCCTCGCCACGTTGTCTGGCAGGGCGCGGCGAGGATGCTGCTGGATTCGGAGCAGCACCCTGGGCAGCTGAAGGATAACGTGTGCTCCCCGGGTGGAGCCACCATCCACGCCCTGCACGTGATGGAGAGTGGAGGCTTCCGTAGCCTGCTCATCAATGCCGTGGAGGCTTCCTGTATCAGGACCAGGTGACCCAGAAATATAGTTTAGGGATTATCGTTTCATTTGTCTGCATAGACATGTTAAAATGGTGTTTCTGTCCACCTCAGTATTGATATGAATGTAATTAACCCAATTGATATACATTCATTCAAAAATTCTTAGGCCCTGAATGAGCAAGTTATTCATTAAGGCTAAATACGTTGAATTTGTGTTTTGCTAATCTGTACTTTTATTTTATTAATGTAATTTTTAAATGGTACAAATCAAGTCAAAGTGAAATGGGATTTTTCAAACTTACCCTGCCTTTTTTTGCCTTCCAGAAGGTATAGTAGTTGTATTGCTGTTTTTCAGTGTTTCAATTTTTATTCTGTTTGAGCCAGTTGGTGCAGATGCAGTAGGAAGTACAAATTACAAACAGAATCGTGTCAAATTATGTGGGATTTTGGGCAGAGTTTTATCCATAAACATGCTGCTTAAGAACAAAGACCATTAACAGTTCAAGGCTGGGCCCATTTAGAGCTCGGGCCTGAGGTTCAGTTTTCCGAGGTCTTGGAAGGCTTCGTCTGTGGTCTTGAACACCCCCACCCCAACCCCCTCTATCTCTGTCAGGGAGTTGCAGTTCCTGGCCGACCAGGAGAAGATTTCTGCTGCCGCCATCAAGAAGACCACCCTGGACAAAGTGCTGCAGCAGCCAGGCGTGTCCGGGGCGGGTGTGACTGTCCGGACCGGGATCAATATCTTCAACAGTGACTCCCCGCCACGGCAGAAGAAGAGCTGAGTGGCTGTCAGGGTTTGGGAGGGGCTGCTAGGACTGATTGTTTCATTTAACATTTGTAGTACAGCTTTAATGCAAGGAGAGTGGTGCCAAAATGCAAGTATCATTAAAAATGTATGCCTTTTGTGGAATCAAGTCAAAGTGTTTTTCTGGCAAGGGGGGTGGGGACACCCCCCCAGACTGAATCTGCTGCCAGCTCAGTCGAGCACTTCAGAATGGCACTGGAAAGCAGCCCATGACGACAACAACCAGAGTTGGAAATTCCAGGACCAGAAAGTATAAATCCAGACCAAGTCTTTGTTTCAACCAACCAGCTGTGTACTCTGTGACTGTGATGCATTATGTTCAGCTGGCTGGTTGAAACAAAACCTTGGTCTGGATTTGTATTTTCTGGTCCTGGACATTCCACTTCCTGCTCTGGCTCTCCAAAGTCCCTTTATGTGCTTGGCTCGTCAGCAAGTTCGGAGAGACTCATGAAGCCCTGGGGATCACGTGGAACCTGTCAGTCTGGACATGGGCTGAGGTTGACTTCTCATTACGGTTGTTATACTCGTGAAAAGGCTGTACTTAGTTGGCATGCTTGCGCACTGGGCTTCAGGACCCAGATGGCTAAATGTCTCCCTCCTAGCTAGGAGAACCACAGCAGCATGTTCAGTTATTGTCACTGGCCTGCTGTATCATTGCACAGCAAGGCTCTGAGAAATTCCTGTGGAAGGGAAAGTTAGGTGTGTGTGGCGGGGGGGGGGTCATTCCTGCCCGTCTGCTCATATGACCCTAGCAGATACTTTGTCTTCCAGACACTGGTGCAAGCAGACTGGAGTGCATTTCGTGGGGGTAATTACCAGTCCAAATGCGTTTCACATCGTTCCCCTTAGTGTTCCTGTCCTCAATGGCCTTCACGGCTGAGACTGGGTCTTCAGCTTTCATTTGTTTTCCCCATCGTGCCAGTGTGTCTCGAGTGGTTTTCGGTTCATATTGATATAATTATTGCTTTCGCTTTTATCCTTATTTAGCTAATGGCGAAATACAGCGGGCATGTTGATGTGAATCAGTGTGAGACGGAAATCACACTATGTAGCTTCATGGCATTTTATATGGAACATACGTCTATTGCCCTATTTATTTCAAGGAGAGCACTGTATTAATCTGTGGCTCATGATATTAATCTCAGGTAACCCTAATCCTAACCATAATGGCATTCCCAACCCTAATGCCAACTTTAACCCTAAACCTAGCCATAATGCCCACCCTAACCTTAGGCATAATCTTATCTTCACCCTCAACCCTAGCCTTTACCAAAATGCCAAACTTAACCCTAACCCCTAGCCTCAGTCCTAATCCCAACTCTAACCCTAATGCCAATCCTAACCCTGGGCTTCACTCTGGGAAGAAAAGCATTTGTGATGTCTGGGGCACTCTAAATAATAGTCTGTTTTGCCTTTATCTGCCTGTTTCAGTCCCATTTTGCTTCAGTAGCTCTTCTACACTGACTTTCAAAATGGATCATTGTGGCCAGTAGCTATTGGTATGGGCACTGTGAAAACTCATGTAGATTAGGTTCCATCTAAGTGGAGGAGTTGTATGTTATGATAAATCACATTTCTAATCCCTAAGATGAATACCTTTCATGCATGTTTTATATCATGACTTCCTGGATAGTTAGCCAAAGTATCTATCATTATTATTATTATTATTATTATTATTATCTATAAAACAATATTTTTGCATTATTAATCATTGGATAATCATGGAATGTGAAGTCAGCCTGTATTTGATGGGTTTGGTATGTGACAATGATCTAATATTACAACTATCTTGCAAACTTTGCAGACCACCTTATTAATCTCATTTAGCCTGAGACTGACCCCTTGTGGAAGGAATGATATTGCAGTGAAGCTTCAAAAATGCCGACGCAAGTGGCCACAGGAAACGGCTGGTTATAAGTGGTGACCTTGCCAAAGGTCAGGCTCTGCGTCACACACTGCAGGGTCAGGCATTCTGACAGCTGCGTACTGCAGTACTATGTGGTGCTAAATGAAGAAATGTTGCTCTGTCAGCATAATTTAATTTCTCTGTAGCCTAGATGTGCATATGATAATATATGAGTATTATTTTTAAATGCATAATTCTTAGGTAGTTCAGAAGGTAGTATTTTTGTCTCTTCACCAGGGTTTGAAAGCATGTGTGTGTGTGTATTTTACAATGTGGGGACCAAATGTCCGTACAATATGATAAACACCTGTTCTTTTGAGGTTGTGAGCCCCATTTTTTCAGTTCCCAAAAGGGGAAACTCAATTTTATAAAAATCTGTGACTGCAATCAAAAAAAAAACATGAAAATATCCAAAGTCTTGTATTTTGTTTGGTTATTTGTGGTTAAGGTTAGGATTGGGTAGGGGTTAAGGCTGTCATAACTGAGATTAGGGTTTTCTATGTAGGGCCAGTCCCCACAAAGATATGAATACAAACGTGGGTGGGTGTGGGTTTCCCTGAGTTGCACAGACTCCATCTGGGTCTTTCCAGGTTTCCCCCTGCAGTCTAATAGCATGTGGTTGGGTGAATTGGTGACTTGCCCAGCATTCATGACTCTGTTTTTCTTTGTGTCCTGCTGTGGACTGGTGTCCAGGGTATCCCCTTCCTTGTGCCCAATGAATGTGTGTGCGCCCAATGAATGGACAGTCCCCAAAAAGATATGAATACAAACGTACACACATCCACATTATGGATGGATTGAATATTTCTCCTGCTATCTATACTTGATATTTGAATTGTTCGTACTAGACGGTGACTTTATGTAGGCCAGGAAATGATTGCTTGTATTCAAGAGTATCTGATCTTATCAATGACGTTACAGAGCAACCTTAAATGACAACCCTATCATTCTGGCTCTTATTTCATGCAGTTTTTTTTTATTAGAGCTTTTAACTTGTCTCTTCAGTGCCACTATTTTGGTTATCAATCTGGGGTCATTTCCACCTATCACGGCTCTTGCGCCCCCTTATCGTGCTTAAGGCTATCGCATTTAACATGCTTTGCTGGCATTGCTGGACATTACAGAAGATGGGAGCCACAGCGACGCAGCAGGAGGCTAAGAAGTTGAAACTCTGGCTTGAATTATCTGCCACAAGAACCCGTTTTCCTGCAGCAGTAGCCATGATTCACCACTTTGGCTCCCTTTTCTCTGGAATGAGCCAATGGGCGGACAAGGGCTGAGCTCCTAACGCCTCCTGGGTGCAGCTGATTTGCAGCGTCGTCATAATGTCACTAAAACATTCTTGCGTACAATGCAGTATGGATTCCATCTGTGCTGTTCAGCTGCTGACTGTATTTGTAAATAATTAAAAAAAATATATCTAGGCAAACTTTTCAGTAACTTTTCCGTGGAAACCTACCAATCCATGAATTAATTCATTTTCAATTGATAGCTTAGGAAGTGCATGTAACCTCTGTTGCCCCACAGTGTTGCATGTAATTGTCCTAATCTTTTTCAATGCTGAAAAGTTTATTTTTAACTCAGCAGTGGTCATTGCTGTAGTGATGATTTTAAGCACCCTTTCAGATAAGGCATCCTGAAGATTTGTTTTCATTGATTAGGTGAAGCAGAGACGGTGTATTTCCTACGTGATCGTATAGCGACAATCGGCAACGCCGATACCGCAAATGACGTTTACTAAACGTTCTTCACATATGACGTCATTGTTTTTATTCCTGGTTGCTCTCAGCGTGGGGGGGCAGCATGATAATGCCCCACAGCCCATTACTGAAAGCGCACTAAACACGGTGTTTTCAGCTGCTCACTTTGTTAAACGAGCGCAGACAGGCCGCCCCTGTTCGCCAAACGAGGACCCCTAGAAGTACTGCACATTTACGCAACAGGTACAGGAAGATATTTGGAATGTATCGGACAGCACTGCCCTTGTAATAAATGCGCAGCAGTGTTACTTCTTGCACTGAATCGTTGCTGATGGGTGCGCTGCTCCACGCAATATCTGGTGGCGCCAGACCCCACCGGCCCCTGATGATAATACAGGAATGTCTACGATGCATATATCAGTGCTGTTGAATCGCCTGCTTGTGATACTAAGAAATGAAGAATTAAAGCTTTCAGCGGGCAATGAGTTTAACTTGTATCCATAATGGGCGAATCATGAACTCATCCCACTCATCCTACATCAGTGGCGTACTTGTTGAGATTTTAATAACACCACGTGGAGCATGTTTTTTTTAATCAAAGCCAGGATTAAAGATAGTTGCCACTGATGTGCAAGAATCTATCTTAAAAATCCCTTACATCTCGCTTGTCCCTTTAAGCTTCTTTACCAGTTGCGTAGATCCTTCATGAATGAAACCACGTGACCAAACATCATATGACGTCTGGCTCCGGTGCAGGAGAAAGGGATCAACAAGACGACCACGAGTCAATTAAAAAGAAAGCGATAAGCCCATTAATCAGCGATTAATATCTCGTAGCGTCCTTTAGAGATAAAAAGTCACATCTGCTGTCGCACATCAAAGAGGGTCCCTTTCGATTCGGTGAGTGAAAGTGAAGTTTATTTTGTAAACAGGGGAAATGGTTTTGCTGAGTGTGCACGCCTTTACTTTACTTTCGCCCGCTTGACATTCGTGGCGTGGACTTTAAAGTATATATCTGTCATTTGGGGAATAAATGCTAAAAAAAAATCTGCAGCTGCCGGGTGATCGCGGCAGGGGGAGGGAAGGAAGAGGATCCGGGGGTAATACCGGGAGTGTAGAGGGGCTAGACTGATGGGGGATTCCCTGGTCCGGGGCGGGAGTCATGGAGATACTCGTGCTTTCGTTGCAGCGAGCGAGCGAAGGAAGTAGTGACAGCTAGGGGCGTTTGTCGGGAAATGTGTAGCTCCGCACGGCACCGGAGCCGGACCGGTTTGCTGTTCCACCAGAACCGCACCGAACTGTAAAAAACACAAGCGGCTGACAGCTGAAACCACGGCGCCGCTTTCGTCCGCCTGGCTGCCTGTGCATTTCGCGGATAAAGGTAAGGTGTCGCGCTGCCGATCCGCCGGGCTCCGACGGCACTTTTTCTGATTGATATTTCTGCGTTAATCCGTCGGCGGCCGCGGCGTCCGCCGGAATGCGGGCATCGCGGCGGCTTCTTTGCCGGATGGCTGATATGACGGCGAACCGCTCGACAGGTTTGATGGTGCGCTAGCCTGTTAGCTTCAACAAATGAAACCGTTTCTATGTCGGCAGCTGGACGTTTTATTATGGTAGTGATCGTGATAAACCCATAAGTGATTTCAATTACAAAGTCGGGCGAGAATCTGATGGTAGGTGCTGATTCATCACGCTGAATATAATATATAATATATAATATAATATAATATATAATTATAATTTGGCAGTCAATATGATGCTATGGTAACATGGATCCAGTGGACAAAGGTCTAGATCCAGGATGAAGATCAATGATGCTATTGCTGGAAAACGGGGATCAGATGCTGCGAGAGATTCACCAGTGTGGCCGTGATGCTGCGGAAAGCGGTTAACAAAGGGTGTTTCGGAGAGTCTGACTCTGATCGCAAAGATGGTATATCGGGGGGTTTCGGTCTTACAGGTTTGTGCCTACACTGTTGACTGAATGCTATGGGTTTTTCCGCCTAAAAACATCTAGGCTGCTTTTGGTTGCGTTGAAATGTCATTTAAGGGAACGCGCAGTCCCGTCGTCTGGTGCGCTTGGCGTGCTGTCGTGGATTTAGCATTTTGGATTCGCTCCCAATTTTTCTCAAGAACAAACGCATAAATGAACCACCATATCACTTGTTGTCTGGTTCAGTTATTTTACCAAAGCAGCGCGTTAAATGCTGTGGCTTCGTTGCAGGGTTGTGTTGTGTCAGGTTCATCTGTGCGTAATGAAGTTTTCATTAGTTCTTTTGTCTTATTACCCGTTTTTTTTTCCGTTGTGGTGCAGTTCAAATATTGCTGCAAAGTTCCATCTGTAGACAATTACACGACAAATGGACGATGGTACCTAACTTTTCTTAGTTTTGCAAAATGATAAGGGCAAATTAAAGTAGCTTTTCTAGAAAATGCTTGAATATATAGTATATCACAGAGTAGTTACTGTTGTATTATAGGATCCTCTGCATTCTATATTGTTAGGATCTTAGTGTGAATTTGCATGGCTACATTTACCTGTATGCACTGGAACGAAATGCAGAAATGTAGAAAGCTAAATTCTCAGTCAAACGTGACTGCTAACAATGACATTCGGACAAAAAGAACGTCTTTGACTGTTGCAGTGTCATTCGAGTCCCATCTGCCGTTCACTGTAATCCAGGAGGGCATCACTGTCGTTTGGTCGGCATTGTAAGGCTGAGGTTTAAAGAGTGATATCTGGAATTCACGTCGGCAGATTATTCGATAAACCTTAAGGTTAACTAATGGACGCTGAGATGATACATTCGCCGTTAACTGCATTGGAAGCCCTGATATCTATGGTGTGTCTCATACCTTGCTACCTGTAATCAGATTTTGCTTGCATTTTCATTTTCTAAATTGATATAGTTGGCATCGAGGCAGGAGTCACGGTCAGGTTGCTTCAGTCGTTAGGCGTTCATGGGATTGGACCCCGGGGGGGTGCTGTCATTGAGGGGGAAGGTTTCCTCTATATTTCCATTTAAAAATTCAGCATCAGTAGGATGACTGACTGAAATCTGACCCAGCAATGTAAAATTATAAGCAGGGTTCCCTGGATGACTGTCTTTCTCACTATGATAAGGATGCTCCTGAGGCCTGTACTGGGCATAGATGAGGTATGACTGTGTGTTGAAATGTAAGGGATTAGATTTAAAAGGAAATGAACAGGTCCTTCGTTTTTATGCAGTCGAGCATCCAAACGGTAAAGGTTTATAGCTCAGTATTTCAACAGAAGTCTAGACGTGAATATGGGTAATGGCGACGATATTCTGCGCAGGAGAAATTAGTATATGTAATGGGCATCTTCCAAAATGTAAGGGATGGGCAGGCAGGGGACCTTGTCATGGATTTCGAAAGATGCAAATTAGAGGTGAGGAAGTATTTGCTTTGCAGTTTCTTTGTGCCATTGAAACAAATAAATAAAATAGCTTTTCAGATTCCCTGCTCGTGGGGGGCTGGATTCATTCAGATCCTCTGTGATTCTGGGTAGGGATACACATGTATCCAATGTGCAAGACTGACTTCGTGGGTTCCAGGTAACTCCTGATCCATCTGTAGGCAGAGGAGGATTCAGGGCCCCGGGATGGGACCAGAAATCCCCGAAATCTAAGAAAGGCGAAGCCGTGGTCCACCCCGGTAGTGATCTTCTGCTGCAAGAGCCTCGAAATATACAAGCAGAAATTAATGGGCTAAGAAACAGAAAACCAAGGGTGGGGGGGGGTGTCGTCATGGGCAAAAGGCAACTTTCAGTTATGATGAAATGCTTTGTAAGCTCGGCTCGCGTTCAGGGTTCCAGCCCAGGCACTGCTTCCCTGACTGGATTAACAGCTCGACTCAGGAAGGTTATTCAGAATAGAAGAGAGATGAATTTCTTCAAGATGGCGTCGCGGATGCCTTAGTATGGCGGCTGTTTTGTGTGCCTGGAAGGTGGTGCAGTTTCACGCAAAGTGTGACGAAGTGGCCAGCATATTTACCGTAGCAGCTGGAATGACGATGTTCAGCAACTATGCCTTGCTCCCAGTCTGTCTTTCACTTTTGCCTTAAGATCTCCCTGTGTTTAGTGTTTCTTTTCATAATTCACTTCAAGGAGTATCTGATGTACCGCTCATTGTTAGGAAATAGCATACAGCCCTAGAAAAGTTTTGTACCCCAAGGTACAAGTAACATTAATGTACCCCCAATGGTACAAAAATGCTCCTCAGAGTCTGTTTCTGTACCTTAAATTATACTAAAAGGTACATTTACCTACAGCTAGGGTACAATTGGCAGACCCTTGAGGGTACAGCCCCAGTGACAAATAGGCTACTTGTACCCTCAAAGGTACAAATTGGTCATAATGTGCTATAATGTGAAATAATGATTATTATGAATTACAAGGAAATTGTAAGTGGAGTATAACCTATAGGAACGTATGATGTGTGTTCTTTAAAACTTGTTGCCACAGATGAAATCAAGGTGTTTGTGACTCTGTGTTAACTTAGGTCATATTTTGTCCCGCCCCCCATAAAAAAAAAGTCATCACTTAACTGGAATTGAACATGTTTACATAATTGTACGATTTGTAAGAGTTATGTAAGATTAATGTCATCGCACCTGCAAGGTTGTTCTTTAGATAATGGTTACGGCGGGAAACGGATCATCAGCGAGGCCGCTGAAAGCCCCCTTTCACGTCTCATAACTTTCATTAAAAAGTGCCAGAATCTCCTGATTTCACTTTTAGCTTAACGGGGTTCGGCAGGTGCGAGAGCCGAATGTTGAAACCGCATTTCACCCAGAGCCGAATTACAGTTAAAATTACAACAGGCGAAATGTGAATTGGATTTCTGATTGTCCTTTGTGCAAATTGAAGAGGGGGCACATTAAATTGCATTTTTTTTTCCATCTAAGAAGCCCCCCTCCCATTCTCTGGGAAAGTCATGGCCAAAAAAAAACCCGAAACACAGTCCCCTTACGAAGTGCGTTTTCTGTTTATTTGTCATCGCACACAAAACTGAGTTCGTCTAGCGGGAAAGCTGTCTAAATACTTCCGTTTCCCTCCACCTGTTATGTCACGTACCTCCTTATTTAACCTGCTCTTCTTTATTTATTCATTCTGCCTCTGTTTCTTCTCTTTCAGTACCTGTTAATTTCCAGGCTGCCCCAGTCTTGGTTATCTGCCTCCTGTCTGTCCACTTTAAATCCGTCATTGGACACTGGGCCCAGACAGGAAGCTTTTGTAAATGAGCAAATCCCAGCCAAAGGATTCCGGTGAGAGGAAACCTTTCGAATAGAAAGGGTTAGTGGTGCCCACTGTCACGGCAGGAGAATCGAGGAGTTCAGGGCTCCATGTCGAATGTTGGAAAACGGATGACAGTTGAAGGTTAAGAAATAGTTAGTTTAGTTAGGGTTAGTTTTACCGGAAGGACAAAGGATTCTGACAGCCATGTGACCGTTTCTCAAGGTTAGCACTAAGTTTGGGGGTCACCCTTGGGATCTTTTTTTTCTTCTTTTTTTTTTTTTTAATTCAGTTTTGTTTTTGTGAATCGAACTATGTGTTGATTTCTCTCTGGGCCGCCTTCGCTGGCTTTGCACACCCCCCCCCCAGGTCGCTTGGCCATCAGAAGTGTCCCCATCTGCGGCCACCTGCAGCAGGGACTACAGGGAGCAGAGATTACGATGTATAAACACTCGCATGCCTCTACAGGGGGCAGAGGAGGTGGCTTAAGCCAATAGCTCGTAGCATCAGTAACGGATCTGCATTTATTTTTAGCAGCCGGGTCACGGGGTTGATTGGAGAAGAGGGCATTGCTTGTCTGTTTTTGGAAAGTGACTCTCTGTGTGCCCTTGAAGGAGAGAAACGCTACCCTCCCTTCTGGCTGCTTACGATGCCAGTGGAGGTTCGACAGGGGGCTTCCCACAGCTCCTGGCACTGGGTCCTCAGACACGAGGACCGCAGGTTAAGGGGCCAGCTGCACATGGATCGGCACCTTCCCGACCTAGCTGACACCAGGCGGGGGCATGCTGTCGGATTAGTGTTGGCGGGACAAATAAATACTGATTCACACCCAACACAGTGCCCCAATCCTGCTAAGACTAATAGGGTTATTATTGAAGCAAGTGTTCAGGCTGGAATGTACCATGTTATGCTTTTTAACATACTGGGGTTCCTGTGTCTTCCTGGAAACCAGCCCCCCCCCCCCACCATGCTGAACCTCAATAGTGATGATGTCAGTCCTAGTTCAGGAAATTCAGTCCACGCCTCTGCAGTCCACTGGTGTTTCTGCGTGTGCTGCAGGGTGGTGTTCATCTTGTTAGGAGGTTCTTCCCTCGCTGACTGTATCTCCTGTCGGGGATTTGGCAAGGCCGGGAAGTGATAGCCACTCGCCCTGGTTGGTGGTCACGGTGCTGGCCCTTCCCCACAGTCCTAGCGGCAATGGTGTAACCGGTACTTTCCATAGAGATGCACTTTGGGGTAGGGACGGGCCACAGAGCCGGCTGGGGAATACCCCAGCCCAAACACAGACACGCACAAAGCTGTGTGTGGCTGTTTACCACGCTGTGTGGCAGATGTACCGAAGGAGGCCTGCTTGCAATGCTGAGAGTGCAGCCTTGAGCCCCATCCAGGAATGTCGCCGGGCAGAACTGGGGAAGAGCGACAGAGTGTGTGCCATGAGCCGGCACATTCCCTATTCCCGTTCCTTGCTCCCGCTGCCCGCGAACCTTTGTCACGGTGCTGTCTTTCTGTTCTACAATCACTTCTCCTTCATTGCTTGTCGGTTTACCATTCTCTCTATGCTAGCTTTGGTTTTCGTGTTTTTTTGTTGTGTTTTTTTTTTATGAAACTGGGTGTTTTCTGGAATCTTCCCTTGCAATCTGAGAAGCTTTCTTGGCTGTGCGCACCGAATGCTGGCTTGAGGCGACCCTCCCCTTACCTGAAAGTTCCCTTGTAGTTTTGTGCGGTTTCAGAGACCCGGCCGAGGAAGTGGCCTGCACGGTGGTTTCGTGTGGGGGCCTGCAAGCTAAAGTTCCTCCACCACGACGCCGGCAGGAAGCCAGATGTTGGATTCTGGGGGGGGTGCTGGTGATGATTATTTGTCATTAACCATTGGCACAAGTATGAGTACTGGTACATTGGAATGCTTCTTTTCACATACCCCATCTTGCTCTCCTTTGACACACCCATATATACAAGTTCAGGGTGGAGCTTGGGGTGCAAACGCAGGGTCAGTGATTTATCTGGCATCCCCGGAGCATTTTAGGGGGATTAAGGGCCTTGCTCAAGGGCGTTTGTTGTTGTAGTAATTTAGTAGTAGTGGTAGAAGTAGAAGTAGTATTTACTAATGCCAGCCTTTGTTTACTGCTGTAATTGGGTCATTGTGTTCACTGTGCGTCAGGCACTTGCTAACGTGTTTAGGTGTGTTAGGCAGAGTGTGTAGCATTAGGGTGTGTTTACCGCGTAGCAGTATGGGTGTAGGTAGCAAACATGTAAAGAATGGCACATTGGCAATGTGAAGCTTCTGGCTTCACTCGAAACTGTTTTGTGGACTGTAGGGAGTGTTTCGTTGGAGGAGGCGTAACCACAGTGAAAGATGGCTTTGTTGGACCTTTATCTCCCCGCCAAAGAACTTCCTTCTGCTTTTCATGCATTTTGTTCCTTTGCGTGTTGAAGATGCAGGTGTACGGAACGTGCTCCGTCAGCAGGTTGTTTGTTCTGCATGTCCAAAAATCCTGGGAGATGTCCTCCTGTTACCTGTCTGCAATGAGGATACTAAATGAGACAGTCAGAAGATTCTGATTAAAAACTGAACCGGTGGCTGGAAACCTCAAAGTGCTCATCTTCTCTTCATCCACAGTGGTCTCCAGCATTTAAGCCATTCAGGGAGCTTTAACCTTATTCAGTTGACCGTCCTTTTCCTCATCCATTGACCACATCAGGGAGACACAAACGCAGCAAAGACAGTAAGAAGAGACATCAGTTTCCCCTGTGAAATTAATCATGCTGCGTGGGCGGATACCTGTGGCCGTGTGCCACCTCTTCCTTTGGCAATATGTGGTTCTTGTATGTATCACCATTGTCTGTATCCCCCCCTCCCCAAAAGAAAACTGCCTTACTTTGATCGAAAGACACATATAGTACATGGTCAGTGATAAAGTCCAGGGAAGGTTGTAGATTCATCCATTACTGGTGTTAATAGGATACTAACCATTTTACTTTCTATACTGAATTATATCTAATATAATGAATGACAAAGGATCTCAGCATCCCCCTCAAAACATTTTTTGTTAACTGATAGCCCCCTTTTCTCCTCACAGATCTGTGGTAGAAGTGGCTTCTGTGGCATGACGACCACAAGCAAGAACAACAAGGCTTTAAAGGTAAGTTATCGGGGCTCCATCGGTGTCATCACACTTGGGAAAAGAAGTTTAACTGGGAGCAGTGGCTACGTTGACCACCAGGGTGCGCTGTTTTTTTCACACTTGAGAATAGAGCAGCAATTATATTGACCACCAGGGTGCGCTGTTTTTTTCACACGTGAGAATAGAGCAGCAGTTATATTGACCACCAGGGTGTGCTTTTTTTTCACCCATGAGAATAGAGCAGCAATTATATTGACCACCATGGTGTGCTGTTTTTTTCCCCACACCTGAGAATAGAGCAGCAGTTATATTGACCACTAGGGTGCGCTGTTTTTTTTTTTTTGATCAGTGTGTGTTTAATTTTTTCTTTTATGTTTTTTTTCCAAATTGGCTTGAGCAGGTGAAAAGGGAGCCGGGCGAGAACGGCACGAGCCTGATGGACGACGAGCTGGTGACCATGTCGGTGCGGGAGCTGAACCAGCACCTGCGCGGCCTCTCCAAGGAGGAGATCCTGCAGCTAAAGCAGCGGCGGCGCACGCTGAAGAACCGCGGCTACGCCGCCAGCTGCCGCGTCAAGCGCGTCACGCAGAAGGAGGAGCTGGAGCGCCAGAAGGCTGCCCTGCAGCGTGAGGTGGAGAAGCTGGCCTCCGAGAACGCCAGCATGAAGGTAGAGCTGGATGCGCTGCGATCCAAGTACGAGGCCCTGCAGGGTTTCGCCAGGACAGTGGCCCGCGGCCCCGTGGGTGCTGCCCGGGGCCCCATCGCCTCTGTCATCGGGCCCCTGGTCCCAGGAAAGGTGGCCACCACCAGCGTCATCACAATAGTTAAGTCAAAGACGGACACCAGATCCTAGTATTGGGCTGGGTGCCAAAGAGGTCAGTTCAGGTGGGTGTGGTCAGTGCAATTCTATTGGCTACAGGTTGGCATCTTTCTGATATGCCCCCCTCCCCATCCCACCTGTAAATGAGTTTTATCCTTAATCCAAATTTCCCTTTCTTATCAAATTAATTTTGCTTATAATTCAGTGGTTCAATATATATTTCTTTCCTTCTCCCATTTTTCCGTCATAAGGAATCTATTATCAGCCCTTCCCTGGCTGGTCATCAGCTTTTCAAAATGCCCTTTTTTTTTTAAACGTGTGTGTGCGTGCAAAGGTTAATATTAGTACGATCACTCTAGGTTCTCTGCACTTAGGGTGTTTTTTGTTATTTTCCCCTCTACCTGTGCCTAATATTTTTCCACTGACCAACCACTTGAGGTGAAAATCTACAAACGCAGTCCGAAAACCGTGAGCAGAACAGTGACGTTTCCTCAGAAGACCAGCTTATGTGATTGGATAGTCCTAATTTTTAGAGGCAAATTATTTTGATATGTTCAGCTGTTATGGGGACGTGTAGATGTGTGTTTAGAATAATATGCTGGTATCCACTGGTGTTTACATGTAATATTTGAAGAATATTAAACTGATAGGGCAATAATGTGTTTTAAGTATAGGAAAACTTTAATGCAGGGTTCAGTAGGTAAAGCTTGATGTGTTGTTGATTGAAAAGTGGCCAGATTTCATCTCCTGATACTCGGTGGACTTCATAGGTGTGGGATGTTCGTATCACTAAAACACAACAAGAAAAAATGGGGGTAGTTAATACAGAGATACATGAATATAAGTAGGTATGATTAAGAAGCTAAAAACTGCTTTAGTTGTGCTTGTGATCCATTTTAGACTGAAGGTCACCTGTCGATCTAAGTGAAGCGTAGTACCCTAGAAGACATATACTTATTTTTTAAACTGATTTTGCTATTATTATTAATTTTTTTTTGTAATATAGTGAGAACTAGCCGGTCACAGAAATAGTAGAAAACTAGACTAGCTCATCACGTGAATATTTTGTAAGCTTTACTACAGAGTCGTCAGTGTTTGTATTTGAACGATCTTTGTCCAAGTTCAAGTTCTGATTTTTATAAAGGCAGAGTACCTAGATCTTGCATTATTTATTTATAAAAAAACCTTTGAAGGGGGAAGAGATGTTTAAATCACTTGTTTGATATCATTTTTGCAATTGTACCAAAAGTGGCTTAATATTGAAGTCGATAGCTTTTTCTTGTGACTAGGCGCGTACTGTGGATAGCGCGTGGCGTGGCGTACAAGTGAATAGGTGGCAGTATATCTCAGTATGTGGATGTGAAGCTGTACTTTTTTTTCCCTTGTTAATTTAAGTCGACATAAGTGATGTAAACATGGTGTCCCTTGCATCTCTGTGTGTACCTGCTGCTGGGGCGCCCTGTGTAATGGGAAAAGGGGCAGGGGAGAGGGGTTATTGACCTTCGTTTGTGGCTGTTATTCTTTTTTTTTGGGGGGGGGGGGTTGATGTTACCTCAGCCTAGTCAACAGTATCAGTGAACTTGTTTGATGATAAGATGTGCGACCTGTGCTTTGTGATTGGCTTGGCCGTGGAGGGTGGGATGGCCGGTGTTTTTCATCAGCTGTGCGGAGATGCACGGCTCTTCTCAGAAGTCGCTCTTCTGGCGGCCGACACTTTGTGAGACATTTGCGGTTTATGTATATGTTGTCTGATGTGTGCTAAGGAGAAAAAAAAAAAACTCGATTTAGCATTCCAAAACGAATGCGGGAGAAAGTCCCCATGCCGTGTTCCAGACGCGAAGTGCACTCACTTTGCTTGCGACTGCCATTGTGCGAGGGGCCTACTCTCTAAAGTGCTGCTTTCGTCGAAAAGAAGATTGACGTGTGATGGTCACGTGGTCCTCCTTGACCTATCTAGAAGGCTAGGAACGAAATGGAAAGCTGTCGGAAGTGAACCATTCCAAAATCTCGCACTGATGCTTTTCCGGACCTGGTTTCGTACTCTGAAAGACAGGTTTTAAACATTCGTGTTAAAGTGAAACTTCTGAGGATTAGATGATTTTACCTATGATGGGGGAGGCGGAGTCAATGAGAAATTTAAACTCCAATGAATACCAGGAAAAATAAATATTTCAGGGCGAGAGCTGGGGTGTAATTTGAGCCGTAGAGCAGTTTGTGGAAAGTATTGATTAGCGGTGACAGGGTCCATCTTTGGTTGCAATTGCCAGTGGTGGGTGCTCCCTTGCAGACAGAATGTTACAGATTTGACCACTGGTCAAAGTAAAACAACTTCCACCAGCTTAAAATTTGTCCCTGAGACAAACCACAAACTCTGGCCAGTCCTTACCAACGTCGTTCTGCTGGGCAGTTGTTCAGCTGCGGTGATGTAGAGCCCTAAATATCTTCCCAGGGCGGGTGACCAAACAGCCGTGATGGTGCAACTTTGCTGGTGCCCCCCTTGTCTTAGAACGGTGCTGTAGCCCCCAGTCCTGCCCCCCACTATTCCAGTGCGTGTACTTAGCTTGGTTACAGTACCTGGGTCATGAGCCAATAGTTAGATGTGCCCGCTTGTAACCGCTTTCTGGAGGGGTCAGGCTTTTACTTGATGCTGTGAAACGATCTAACTGTAGGAGATGTTTAAAGTCAGTACTTGTACGTCAGTCTTTTTCAGTGAAACCAGGTTTTGTTTACATTTAGATATCAATGATGTTACATAAGAAGAGGAGGAAACTGAAGTTGTGTACCGGCCATTGGGAGATCATAAGATGGCTACTTTTGCCAAAGGACCTCGTATTCCCTTGACCTTCACACCTGGGTTTCACCCTCTGAAGTTGGCCTTAAGCATCCTGCTTTCCTGCTGCTGTCCCTGGACTCCACTGCACCACACTGGGGTCTGGTTAGCAGAAATGCTAGCGGCTGGGGGGGGGGAGAGTTTTTGCATCAAGTATGTTTGACAGAGGATCCGGCGGCCTGGTCGATGGGGTCAAGCTCCTAGACCTCTACACGCTGGGAAAGCGATTAGGCACGCAACCCCTTGTTTATTTAAGTGTTATTTTGCCCCAGAGGAGAGTCTGTGTTTTCGTTATTGAGCTAAACCCTGGAGAAGTTCCCTTTCACCTCCTTCTATCATCCTCTGTCCCATACTTTGAAACTCCAGTGAGCCCTACAGAAGAGACTTGGTTGGCCACTGATGTGAAGTGTGTGTGTGTGCGTCCAAGTGGGCAGCTGTCCGAGATGCAGATTCAACCCCCTGTAGGTGCCGTCTGCCTAACCTGTGCTGTGTGAAAAGTCTGCAAAAAAAAAATCACATAAGACTTTTAGAAATACTCTGGCTCCCTCCGTTGATGAGGTGTCCTGTAAAGAGGTGTGCCTTAACCTGTGGTGGGTGGAAAACCCCTGGCAGATGGCCAGCTTTTGAGTGGACTGGCACTCAAACAGCACAGGGTGGTGAGAAGCAGACTGTTACCATGCCAACAGGATGTCCGTTGGAGCTCTTTGGCAGTGTCTGAGTTTTTTCTTTTCTTTTCATTGTTCCTTTTCTCACCAGGAAAAAAAAATTACATCTGTACATTTGTGTACAGATGTACACACCCATCAACCTTTTGGTGGCAGAGTGAGGATCTAATTAAATCATCCCAGTCATGTCCAGTTTGCTGAAATGCGACATGAAATACGACATGAAATGCGACATGGAAATGAGACGAGCTGTTTGGCTGTGATTGACCTGACATTGACATCTTTTCATTAGTGCTTACTACATCCAAGATGTGCTCTTAGCCTCACCTTCTGCTGAAAGAGGCATCCCTTTCATAGGAGTGGTTTCATACGAGTTACAGTGTGTTTGATTATAACTGCTGAAGTCTCCATACATGTGTGCTGGCAACATGTCCTCCCAGTCCCAGCCTCTGATGGCTATTTTCACAAGTTCTAAAATTGATGGACACGCCTTGACATTGCATTTTCCGCAAGGTCCCGTCATTATCCAGAGAAACATTTGTTTTGTGATGTCACGCTGCAAAGTCTCTAGTCTGGTGTCTCACTGAAAGGTGATTTCCAAATGCTTTTACTGAAGAAGGACCTTTGGTGGCTGTTATATTCATTGCTGCTAGGCTACTTTTTATCTGCTGTCAAACTTAATGATGCTAGACAGAAACTGTTACAACCTTTAGTCTAACGAAGCAAAAGGTGTTTCCTGATTGATACTGATATCACTATCCCCTCTGAAGCTCCGCCTCAATTGTGGTTACAGATTACGTCTATATTTGCATTTCTTGTGAAGAAAGAGCTCATATTCCTATAGATGAGAATTATTGCTATTTCTATCGATTTTTTTTTTTTTTTTTTTTTTTTCCCTGCTTTTTTTTTAAACAAACCACATCCCTGATTGCTGGTTAGTGTGTAACTGCAAATTTTCTATCTTGCCCTTAAAAATAGGGTTTTTTTTTGTGTTTCAAATATGTAAAGTGAGATTTAATTATATAAAAAGTATTGTGAATATGAATATGTTTAAATTTAAATCGGAAAATCTGTCTGGTATATTTCTGTATGCGGTGTAATAAATTATATTGCAGTACTTTGTATGAAGAATACATAAATTTAATTGTATTTATTACCTAAATTATTGTACTTTTGCAATCTGTAGATAGTGATATAATGTATTCATATATAAAGACCGTGGAATTAAGTTTTCATTTTCAAAACGTCTGTTGTTGTTGTAAATACTGTATGTTTGTGATATACAGCTTACTTTATTTTCTATATGACCAATAAAACGTTTTGAAAAAGAAAATCTGGGTTTCTGTGTTCTCCAGATGATATTAAGATGAATTATTTTGTGTTCCTTTCGACCCATTTTGGTATTTGTGCATGTAACCGCTCCTGTGGGGTAAATTATGTGCCTGGAAAGGGTCGACGAGTCGCCACTGTTTAGAAAGCTCGATTTCCATCTATTAGGTCCAAAAAAAGCCGTCGGCTGACCCACTTCGGGACGTCTCTGAGGACGTGTTTTTTGGCCTAACTTTAGTAAAATATGACAGTCATGATGGCTGGGCTCAACTGTCCGTAATGAGGACAGAGAAACCGCGCTGCGCGTCTCTCTGCTGATCTAACATGGGGCGCTGCGCACCAGTGACATTTCCATTTGCAAACCATCGCAGTCCTTTTCATCCTCATCATCATCATCTCCGCCGCTAATCCCACGGAGGCAATCCCTCGCCGGGATGTGCCTGCAGGCGGGATGAAGTCTAACGACCCCGCTAACCCAGATCTGAGCGACGGCGGCCGCGTCGTCCGACCTCTGCGGCCCGGAGGAGGCTTGAGGACACGGTGACCCAGATGCAACGAGCCGAAATATCGGCAGACACCTACACTAATGAAACACGCCATTTGTCCCTTTTAACAATATACAGAGTAAATGCACAAACGATTTCACAACGTCCACCCATCCATTTATAGTACTCCACGTGACTGCTTTAAGCGCAGCACCTAAATCAGTGCCCATAGACGGCAATATATAAATTCCTGCAGTAATTCACGGATATAACTTTTTCTCGCTAATGTTACAGATGTCACTGGCTGTTTTTTAACTTCCATATGGTAATATCTATCTATTTTACATAGAGTGCTTTTGTAAATTGCTTATGTCTCCCGTCTTCCCTGATTATCATTTTGTTAACGTTTAGCGACGTTTCACATTTTGGCCACAGAGCGGCAGTGTTGTACCTCGCAGCATGGCGACACGAGGGGAAATTCTTGAACATGGATTCCGAACCGCAGTCGCAATTGCAAGGCGAGCCAGATGGTGGCGTAAAGCGATCACTTTCACGCAACGGTAACGGAGCTAGAACGATTACATCTTACTGCAAGAATCAAGCATTTTGATATGTAATAAAAATATGAGTTAATTAATATTAGTAATTCGGAGTAAAATTCGTGAAATGTGAAAGTTAAAAACGGTGATGATACCATAATAATTATATTTAAATTTAAGTTGCCAAATGAAACATACACCAGACTAGCCATATACATTTCAGATGTTATGCGTAGATTTGGGGAAGCAAGTCTCCTAATTCGTTCGAGTTAAACAGTAATTATCCTGTGCAAGTTAGGTCAAGTGCCATTTCCTCTACGACACTTTTTATTAAAACAGCGATCGCTATATTAGGGGGGGGGGGGCTCTGCAGTCCTGCTGTGGGTGATATTAAGCGCGGAAAGTCAACGACTTTCACCTAGAAGTCCTAAAAGTTCTCCAATAATTTTAATTCATCTGTTTCACCATATGTTTTATAGTCACTACAAATCTCGCAAGTATTACCTTCCGTATCTTTTTCTCCCTATCAAAGCACTATTCTCCTGGCTCATTCCATTCTGACGGATATGCGTTATGGGCGCACCAAGATAAGATTCTGGCCAAGGTCGTTCATGATGCACGCGTGTTGAAATATTTACTTCAGTTTGTCCAGTCTGTTATTTGGGCTTTAAAACATTCAGCGGGATTGTCAGCTTCGGTCAGCTGGCTGGCGTGAGATTTTAAGTTCGGGACGAGTCTGTACGCGCATTTACATGTATGTAAGAGTTCATTACCTTGTAAATAGTCTGTAGGGTTTGCAAACTGCCCTAACGCTTTTGATGTAGCTGATTTTAGGTTTATAATGGAATGACATAGATTTGCCGTAAGATTTCTTGCGTGAGCGTGAGTCTGAAAGCGTGAGAGTCACGACATATGCGTGCGAGTCGGCAACCCTGATTCATTTAGCTTTGTGTAAAGTTCTGAAAGTCTTTTTCACTGTTCCTAGTTCAAATAGTATTTCAAAGACTTAAAAGTGGTTATGATAATATTGACTTTGGGTAGTTACACAGATCCTTCTCTTTGGACTGAAACTTCCATACGATTTAGAGATCTTTATTAGGAAGACTCTCCTCCACTTGACCGTGGTTCACATCTAAGAAAATGCACCATCCTCATCACCTTTCCAGCCTTACCGTTTTAGGGAAAGCGAAACCGTAAGATTTATTCAGAGTTTCTCCACCCAAATGGTGGCGCCAAATACCTTTGACAGAGGGCTAAGGAGCGTTGTGTTTACACAGTACCTGGAAGAAAGAATGATGGCTCTCTGCTGAAAGCAAAGGGACATAGATTGTGCACCACGTTCTTGTCCCGCCCCCCTTACGCATGATTGGTCGGAATCCAATGGTCTCAGTACATTTCATTCGTTACCAGCCCAGGTTAGCTTCTCGCCTTGCTGCTGCTGTAGTGCCGGGAAAGCTGTCTAGCGTGGTGCTGAACAGGAGCGATGGGTCTGCCAGAGGAGCTCAGCGGAGAGACACGGGATGTCGGGATGTGAGACGGTGCTGGGATGGAGAAGACGAACTCTTCACCGTCCCACAGCTGGCTGCATGGCCATATATCACATCCCTCCAATGACCTCTGACTTGGTACAATCACATACTGGAATCTCTGGTATACTGGTGCATCCTCCTGGACCATGTCCCAGATCCAAACACAGATGCTCTGAAGGATTTAACCTCCATTTTACAGTCAGTGACTGTCAAGTAAGGGTGTAAATTTGGGTGGGGGTGGTAAGGAGATGTCTCTACCACTATTGTGGGAGTAGCGTGTGCGTTTAGGGGGCGGGGTTTTTTAATCTGATTTGCTGAAACCAAACTGATGCCTTTGCTGTCAAATGATTTTTGTGCGAAGACACGGCTGAGTCTCACCTAAACGACATGCGTTATCTTTTTCACTGGTAACCTCTCAAAGGGCAGACAAATCGCTGTTCTCAAAGGGGCTGTCGCCATGTTTTTCACTTTGCATCACTGGCAGAATAGGGGAAAAAAGCCCCGACGTAGACATTCGATTAGGTGCAGTACGCCGGTTTAACCGGAGCGCCCAGGGGAAAACCCACGTGACGCGGGAAGAAGACACGAACTCCATGCACGCAGAACGGAGGCGGGACTCAGCCGCCGAAATACTGGAATCGTGATGCCATGAAACATCATTCCAAAGGGCTATTCGGTCATCAACGTACTCAGCCTCTGATGATAACACAAATACACGTCGCCTTCTGTAACGTTTCTGGATACGTCTGAAACATACGGAGGTGCTGGCAAGCCAAAAATCATCGATCTCCGCATTCAGATAATCCGATCTCGTAAAACAGTTCATGAGAAACCGGAGAAATATCCTTAACATTGCTGCGTGCTTCCCTCATTCATTCCACCGTCACACCGGCTAGATATTTTCCGCGGTTCCTAGTAACAATCACACATATTGCAGCCTTGCTGCATTCGACAGGGTAGCCGGGCTGAGCATGACGGGTCACGTGACCGCGGGGCCGGCAGTAATTATGTAACCGCGAGGTTGCGATGTAGGAGCCCCATCGTACGATGCAATGCCGTATGACGCCACATCCCCCGGCAAAGGAGGCGTTGCCCCCTATCGCCCAAGCGATACTTTCTCGCCGACGCCGGCAAAGCTGCAGACGGGGACATAACGTTTGGCGCATCCTCATTCCTGATACCTCTCTGGCGTTATTCGTCACATCTTCGTATTACATTCATTTGCACGTATCTCGACACTGTGAATATACAGCACAGAACACCTCTTAATAAAATATGATCAAGAACGGTCACCACACGGCGAACCAGCAGGGGAAAGAGGCAGGAGCTACCCCGGCAGCCGCCACTTGTAGTCCCGAGAAACGAAGGCGAACCATCCGTGTGTGGTGCGACGGATGGTAAGAAACCTCCTTTCGGCATTAATTTCATTCAAAATATGTAGTAAAACACGAATATGACTTTGAGAAAGTTAGTAAAGCTATGCATGATCTGTACAATTTCTGCACGCTGCGACTTTCAGCTTCATTCATTTTAATACGGTCAGAATTATTATTATTATTATTATTATTATTATGCTGTTGTTTCTGTTGTTATTGCCAGGACTGGTAAGTTAAGATAGCACATACGCAATTGTTCTATTCAGCGACGATGGATCATGTTAAGGCTGTCCTGCTTGAGCGAGCAATATGACGTAGAAAATGACCGGCGCTCGCAGTGTCACATCGTGCGCGCGCCCGCCTCCCGATATCTGTCAAAGTGCGACGTCCCGAGAGCAGCCTTAATGAAGGTCATCACGGCGCCTTCCTTTGAAACACAGAAAATGACTCTCTCTCCAGGCTGCGTTTGTTACGGTCCCAGGTCTGCCGTTTGGCAAAATGTTGTGACGCCTTGAGGCTTTTTACTCTGAAAAGGTTGGAATTTATGGTTTTAAAACCTACTAAAAATGTAATACATTATCATTATTAAAACCATTATTGCTTTATTGTTACACAACAACAACAACAATAGTAATGACATTTCTTCTTCTTATAATAATAATAATAATTATTATTAATTGTTATTATTATTATAATTATTATTATAATATTGTTGTTTTCGTTTTTCGGGCTGTGACATGTGATTTACGCGCACTATCTATTCCGCAAGCAATATACCAAATATTCTGTACAAACAACCCAAAGTCAGGGGGCAATGACCCAAAGGATCGCTCTGTACTCACTCACATCCAGTTTGTTGCGTTTTCAAAGGGACAGATGGCGCTTTGTTTTAAACTCATCGCTCTGTGTGGCACACGACACTCACAAATGTAAATTACAGCGGATAGATCCGAGGTCTCTCTTCAGAATTGACAGTGAAATTACTACAGCAGAACGTCGAGGGGAATGTAATTCATGTCAATAAGGCATTTTAACGCAAATAAATAGCAGTAGAAATACAGAAATAATATTTTAACGCAAAAGATTCAAATGTAACCTGCTGGAAAGTGCACAGAAATGTAACAGAGTTTAGGTCCCAATTTCCAGCTGTTACACAGTTCAGATTTGCCAGATGTATGATGTAGAAATGGCGCAGTAATATCCCCAAGCAGTGGACATTTGTCCTGTGCAATTAGATTTTAGTTTCATTCTGTGGACTTTAATCCAGTGCAGTGACATTTAATCCTGTGTAGTTGCATCCTGTGTAGTTTGCCTTTAGCCTTGTGCAGTTGCATTTAGTCCTGTGCAGTGGCCTTTAGTCCTGTGTAGTTCCATTTAGTCCTGTGCAGTTCCCTGTAGTCTTGTGCAGTTTCCCTTTAGTCCTGTGCAGTTTCTTTTTAGTCATATGTAATGGATTTTAGTCCTCTGCAGTTTGCCTTTAGTCCTGTGCAGTGGCCTTGAATCTTGTGCAGTGGCCATTAATCCTGTGTAGTTGTGTCCTGTGTTGTTGCCTTTAGTCCTGTGCAGTTTCCCTTTAGTCCAGTGCAGTGGCATTTAATCCTGTGTAGTTGTCTTTAGTCCTGTGTAGAGGCCTTTAATCTTGTGTAATTGCATCCTGTATAGTTTGCCCTTAGCCTTATGCAGTTGAATTTAATCAAGTGCCGTTTCCGTTTAGTCCTGTGCAGTGGCGTTTAATCCTGTGTAGTTCCTTTTAGTCCTGTGCAATTTCCCTTTAGTCCTGTGTAGTTTCCCTTTAGTCCCACGTAGTTGCCTTTAGTCATGTGTAATGGCTTTTAGCCCTGTGCAGTTTGCCTTTAGTCCTGTGTAGTGGCCTTGAATCTTGTGCAGTGACCTTTAATCCCATGTAGTTGTGTCCTTTGCAGTGGCCTTTAATTCTATGCAGTGGTCTTTAGACCTGTGCAGATTGCCTTTAGTCCTGTGTAGTTGCTGTTAGTCCTGTGCAGTTTCCGTTTAGTCCTGTGCAGTGGCCTTCAGTCCTGTGCAGGTGCCTTTAGTCCTGTGCAGTGGCCTTTAGTCCTGTGCAGTTGCCTTTAGTCCTGTGTCATGGCCTTTAGTCCTATGCAGTGGCCTTCAGTCCTGTGTAGTGACCTTTTTGTGCTGTTGTAACAACCAGAGGGGATGACTGTTAGTTAGAGGGACCTTATTCCTGGTAGCTGTGGGATGCCCAGCAGATGTTGGCTTCGGCATGGAACATTAACATTGTTCTCCAGCCCGTCACTAGCGATCTGTTCAGAAGCATTCTGAATCTGTACATTTGTCTCTGGGCTGGGATCACCGCAGCTTTGTATCGTTTAGATTCCAGCCGTTTCCACTTTCTGGATCTGATGCTGAGTGGATGCCTCAAATTCCAGAAAAATATAACTGTGGGAAGGGTTATGCATGTGTGGGATTCCTGTCTCCCCCAGGGGCGTAACTCCGATTCCCTCAGTGGGGTTAAACTTGCTCAGGATCGCCCCGGTACGGAGTACGTTTCCAGCATTGGTCAGCCGGTATTTTGTGCTGGTATCCTGCAGATACAGTCGAGGTTAAACATTCCACATCAAAGCAGTAAGCACAGCTGTAAAGATAATGTTGTTGTAAAACTATAAGCAAGTATTTTATAGCTCCTCAATTGTGTAATCACATAATATAATACTTTGGAGTTAATTATGGTGGGTATTGCGACGCTGATTATAAAATTACAATGAAGAGATGAAATTAAAATGTCCTGGTGGTACCTGGGGACTGGGTGCTGAGTTTTGTAGTACTGTAACCATTAACAGCAGCAAATTTCTGCTCAGTGTGTTAGTACGTCCTTTTGTGTGGGATTTGTCTCTCATCAGTTGGATTGCCTCTGCCCTGTGTGTCGTGGCTTATTGCCCCTCTGTGTGTGTACACTGTGCCCTGTCGCCTCTCTGGGGTGCCTGACGTGTCTGCTTATTTTCATCTAGATGGTGAGATAAAGGATGGGGGATGATAGGAGTCAAAGTTCTTGCCTGCATCAGCACTACAGGATGGTGGTGCAAAGTCTGACTGCTGTCACCCCTACTAGCTGCACACACTCAGGCACACACAATTCATATATTCCTATCCTTGTGGGGACTCTCCATTCATTTCTATGGGTATAACCCTAATCCTAACTATGACAATTGTAACCCTTACCAAACCGTATCCTTAACCCCCAGTAACCAAACAAACTTTTGGCATTTGGTCCCCACAATGTGGTAATTATAAACCCACACACACACACACACACACACACACACACACACACACACACGGACACACACACACAGAATCCTTTCCTTCCTGTTTACATTACCACGGGCATGAATGTGTGTCAGAGTGTCAGTGTGCCGGATGTTTCCGTCTGAGGACTGTTGTTTTCCGTGATGTGATGAAGGCCCTGCCCCGGACCCTGCGTGACACGGCTCTCGGACAGCAGTACAGTGTCTGTGAAACAGAACCGGACCCTGGCAACAGAGACGAGCCTTACTAGACCGATGCCTCTTGGTCAACCGATCGATCGACTGACGTTTTGCCCGTTCAGCACGCCGTTGAATGATCAAGAAGCATACCATCTTGTTTTTTAGTATAAAATGGCTAGTTTCTTTTTTAGATTACAAAAACACCTCTTGGCATAGCTAAATCGGAACACAGGAACATCCTCAGGATGTATTTTGATGGCATATCCTTGCTAGCGTCCCCTTAGCGTAAGGTCCCCCAACCTTTTCAGTTTACATTGTAATGAAAATTTCACGGACCACTAAAACGGGTGGGGTGGGGTGGGGGACGGGGGGGATACTGGTGGATCGATCAGCAATTTTGTAATTTAACCATTTCCGTTTCTATTCAGATGCAAACAGAATGTGCGAATGTGAGGGGTGGCAAGAAAGAATTATATATGTGTTTCATTTATAGAAATTTACCAATCCCTCTGCAATACCTCCAGCATTCCAAGGCACGGTGTAAGACATGGACCAGAGATCACAGGCCCCTACTTTATAATAATAATAATAATAATAATAATAATAATAATAATAATAAAGTAGATGTCCGCGGCCCCTGGGCCATGTATTATAATTTTATTTATATAGTGTCTTTCATACATTCAAGAACACTTTACAATTCAACAAAGAAATACACATTCATCAAGACAGTACAGGTTACTAACAAGAAGACAAATAGTATCCATTGAATAGATGCGTTTTTAACAGGAGCTTGAAATGGGTCAAGGATTCTTCTTTACAAAGACTGAGACGGAGAGTATAACAAATTTTAGGGGCTAAATGTTGTCGTACGATATGGGTAGCAAAGTTCTGTGCTATTTCTACATTAAATTTAAGCTGACAGGTTATCAATGGCATGTAGAACCCGAGCTGGCTTCGTGGAGTGTGTAACAGGTGCACCGGCATGGTCGTGACAGGGCGCAGGGGGATGTTGCAGTCACCTCATGGAAACAGATGCAAGGCAAAGAGGTAAACTGACACGATGGGCATGGCGAATGAGGCGTCCCGTTTCCTGTGCCCGGCGTTATTAACGTGCCCCCTGGGATGGAGGATCCCCCGCCCCACAGGATCGCATGGCCATCTGGGTCACATCAACCCTCCTCCGGTTGCATGCCTGCCACTTAGCCCGCAGCACACCGACACCGAACCCACAGAGGACAGATTTCGGCGGGTTCTGGCTCTGCGGGAGACGATCTGTGGGAGAAAATTAGCTAAGCAAAGGTCAATGTAAAAAAATTAGCAAATTAGCTACGGGAAGGCTAAAGGAAAAAAAAAAATCAAATTAGCTAAGCAAAGGCTAATGTAAAAAAAAAAATAGCAAATTAGCTAAGCTAAGGCTAAGATGAACATAACAACATAAGAACATAAGAAATGTACAAACGAGAGGAGGCCATTCGGCCCATCAAGCTCGTTTGGGGAGAACATAACTA
>JAAGVU020000044.1:454538-467636 GCA_011763525.2 Mormyrus iriodes | reverse complement strand
TTAAGCTCCATTATGTAAGGATTTAGCTAGGATCTCTAATAAGAAGTAATTTTGTTCCATTTTTAAAAATTTAAGGCAAAATATAATGCCTCTTGTACAAAAATTAGTTAATGGTATGTATATGCAACTGTCTGACCTAAAGGTAAACATTTTTACACTTTTACCAACCATGGATGACTTCTGCAGTTAATAGCATGTGTAACAACATGAGTGATTTTCTGTACAGGTTACCTGTCTAACAATGAGCAGTGCAAAGGCCAAGCAGAAATGAAGAGGCTGATGAATTGTAGACAACAAGAGGTGAAGGCGGTCTTCAGCGAGAAGCAGCTAGTGGAGAGCCTGCTTGTCATGTGCCACAAGCTTGAGGAGCATGTCAAAGGTGTGTGTGTGTGTGTGTGTGTTTCATTTATAACACCGGTCAAAAGTTTGGACACACCAAGCCACCTACAAAGGAGAGTGATAATGTTACATCACATGACCTGGCCACCTGACCTAAACTCTCCTCGACCAGAGAGTAAAAGAAAAGGAGCCAATGAGAGCTCAGCATATATGTGGGACCTTCTTCAGGAGAACTGGAAAAGCATCCCAGGAGGCCACTTCATGAACCTGGCATAGAGGAGAATGTAGGGTCAGCCAGTCCCTGGAGAAATTGGGGTTTAAGAGCCTTGCTCAAGGGCCCAATGGTGGGATCACTCTCCCCACCCAGCAATATGAACCGGCAACCTTCTGAGTCCCAATCCACAGAGATGCCCCCCCAACATTTTTTTTAATACCTTTTTTTGGGCTGTACATAATTCCATATATGTTATTGTATAGTTTTGATGTCTTTATAATCATTCTAAAATGTGGCAAATGGTACAGATAAACCTTTCTATGGGTAGGTGTGTCCAAACTTTTGACTGCCATTGCATTTCATTTAAAGAATTTGTGGTACTACTTAATGCTGTGATCTATAATGCACTATAGATGCCTTCATAATGCATTATAATGGTCGGTATAAGAATAAATATTGAATTATGAAGATATCTATAGTATAGTGCGTTATAAAGCATTCATAATGCATAACAAACATGGCTAAAATATATTCCTTTTTATTAATATTTACAGCCATGTTTATGATGCTTTATGAATGCATTATAATGTGTTATGAATGTGTTCATAGGTTCTTATAGACATGACATTCATAGAAAGTAAATTTATGTGTACGGTATTGCACAATTGTCAGTAAGTATATTTTTTATTTTAATTGTGGGGTGAATCGGCATAATTTTGTGTTTGGATTTCAGTTGATTTGAATGTCCTGGAAGAAAAACAACAGATAGATATCAAGTCGATGACGTTGGACTGCTTCATGGAAGTGCACCTGCCTGACAGGATGCCCTCTGCTCAGGCTGGCATCGTGATGTTCTTTGAACTCAGTGAAGAAATGAGGCAAATGGCAAAGACCCTGGAGGGCGTTAAAGACTGTTTCATTTTTAACACGTGTTGGGAAGAGCAAGCAAAAGAATTCTCAAAGACTGACGATGATGAGGAACTCTCCGAATCTGAAGTGGAAAATGAACCTGTCATCACGCTTGAAATGATAGATGTTGAGATTTTTCAGCCGTGCTATACTAGATATAAGTGGATCTACACAAATGTAAGGGACGGCAAAATGAAACTTAAGGATGTTGATGTCATCTTTGAAGCTTATAAAGAAAGGTACGGAGAGCTGAGGGTAGATCTGGAAATAATGTGCAAAATTGACCATAAAGATGATGGACAATGGATTGAGAGAAGAATCCAGCAGATTGAGCAGTACCATGAGCTTCACTTGGCGATAGAGTCAGTCCAGGTCATCATGAGTGTAAAGGAGACACTTTGCCTTAATGGCAATTTTACTGTCCTGGAAACACTGCTTCAAGCTGTAAGTGATAAAGCTCTTCCTCACACGTTTTCTACTCAGCCTGCTAATTTTTTCTGTATAGCATCTGAATATCAGTATGAAGCTTGTGTTTATATTTTCAGACATGTGTGGACTTCAAGGAGGAAAGTCTGGATCGCATTGACAATGAACTGATGCAGGCCAAGAAGATTCTAGTGGACATCACAGAATCTCGAAGGCAGTGCCTTCTAGAACTTTACGTCAGGAAAAACTTTGTGATTTGGGTCAAAGAAGCACTAGAGGGTGAGTCAGGACTCGATGAAAAGAAAATGTAATGCCTAAAGGAGTGACGTATCTGCAAAAAATATTTATGAACTATATTTTTAATTTATATGAATACATATTTTTTTATTGCACAGCTAATATATATCTCCAAAAATCAGGAGTGTTGAAAAAATGCATTTTCTCAGAAGCTACTTTACAAAATAAACCAAAAACAATGTAATGAGACGCCCTTAGCATCCCAAATAGAAACCTATCTGTATACAACCGTCAGTGAATGGTTTAATGTTTTAAAAAGACTTGCGTGGATTGTGAGGCAAACCTGTCAGTGCCAACAAGATACAAATTATATTCACAAATAACAGTGATGTTAGGTCTAGCTATCAGCATTAATTTGTTAAAAGTAGTGATATGAAGTAATCTGTACAAACGACTATAATGAATACAAATGTTAGTAGGTACAAACATATACCTTTAAAAAACATCGTTTTCATTGGTCGATTACAATTAATAATTATCAGTAGATAGTCAAAACTCATAATCGTCAAAAAGTGGACATGTGCGGTTTCATTGGCCAACAAAGTTGGCTTGAAATGAAAAATGATCGCATACAGATGCTCCCCGGGTTACAATGGTCCGTTTTACGATATTTCGACTTAACGATGAGTAAATGTTTTTCACTTTCAGTTCATTGTTCAGTAAATTACACGAGATATTTAACACTTTATTGTAAAATAGACTTTGTGTTAATGATTTTGTCCAACTGTAAGCTAATGTAAGTTTTCTAAGAATGTTTAAGGTAGGCTAGACTAGGCTATGATGTTCGTTAGGTTAGGTGTACTGTATTAAAATGCATTTTCACCTTATGATATTTTCGCCTTACGAAACCCATCGTAACCTGGGGAGTGGCTGTACTGTGAATTCAGACAGTTTCCCCCTTCCTAACAGATATTAATGAGTTGAAGGTTTTTGTGGACCTGGCCTCCATTTCTGCTGGAGAGAATGACCTGGATGTTGACCGTGTTGCCTGCTTCCATGATGCTGTTCTTGGCTACTCGTCGATGCTGTATGACCTAAAGCCTGATGCAGGCTTCCAAAGCTTTAACGAGGCTCTGAAGAAACTGTGGAAGGCTTTTCAAAATGATTGCAATCTACCAAAGAAACTAGTAAGTACACGTATGAGAAAATACAGATCCTGAGGGCCAGAAGCATAAAATTCAGCATTAATGCGTAGTTTCATTTCTCGCTGCCTGTGATGTTATTTTGGCATTGTGTGCTTGATCATCTCACTGAGACTTTTACACGTTTAATTTGCCTTGTTTTAGCGTGATACTGCACGTCACCTGGAGTGGCTGAAGACGGTCAAAGATAGCCATGGCTCTGTGGAACTGTCCTCTCTGTCCTTGGCTTCAGCTATCAACAAGAATGGCATCTACATAATTAGTAGCCAGGATCACAAGAAGGTTAATTTGTTATTTATTTCTGATGTGAATTCCATGTTCTGTCTTTGCGAAGACAGAAGACGCCAAACGTCTGTGAAGAATGTCTTGCTCTAAGACACAATCGGCAAGACTAAATTCATGGTATTTAGCACTTAACGTAACGTGTTGTATCTTCTCAGGGTGTCGCTTTCTAATTATAATGGTCTCTCTTATATCAGCTAAGTCTAGAAACAGTCCTACAGCTGAAGATTCCTGAGGAGCACGAGGAGGGACAGGAGATGCGTTGCTATAACCTGGAGGATCTGCGAGAGCTACAGAACAAACTTATGCTGATGTCTGGAAAGGGAGAGCAGGGTCAACTAGAGGTGGAGCGCTTTGCAGAGGTGAGACATCATTACACATTTCAATCAAGGTTCTTCACTTGAAGGTATTATTTCAAGAAATAGTCTTGTAGCAGACAAAATGTGCATGCAGTTTTGGTCAATGCATTTTTACACAGTGAAATGTATAGATGCTGGTCTATATCATCTTGTAACTGTTACACTAAATATACATTCTTGTTTTGATTATAGCTGATCATTTCACAAAGGCTTTGGTCTCCTTAGTAGTAATTTCTACTAAATTAATAAAAATAAATAAATAAAAATCTTAATTGAAGAAAATTCAGAGTGGGACTTACTGGAGCACCACATGTGAAGATGGTTCTGGGTTTATGACTTAAACATCATCATCCATCCATCTTCTGCAGGCAGTTGTTCTGTTCAGGGACCGAGAGGCTGCTAATTTATTTTTCACTTATGTAAGCCTTTTATAAAGCCCGAAAGGAAACTATGCATGTATCATTAGTATATTGGCATGTTAATGTGTTAATTTGCTGACCAGCACAGGCTTTTCCATGGGTGAAATCTTGCTTTTTTTTGCTTTGCCAACTTAGTATGATTTTGTAAGTTTAGATGTCTTCAGAACTTTTACTTGATGTTCAGTTCCTTATTCAACAGCATGGAGTTAAACATTTATGATGACCTTGGTTTGCAGGAACCACACAACTGATGGGCTTTGGTTATTTATTGAAATATATTATCAATTTGTTATATCTGAAAATGACTGTCCTTAATCCAGTAGTACTAGTCCATACAATTTTAGCCTCATTGTTAATCCTTCAATACTGTATCTGTGGGGAAATATCTTTATCCTTGAAGTAGGAGTGGGGAACCTGAGCCATGGAGAGCTGGTGTGAGTGGGGGTTTTTGGGATGACCACTCAATCAGCCAGCAAATAATAATTATTATTATTGATGATTTTTTTTATTGATCCCCATAGGGAAATTCTCTCCTCCATCTTGCTCTGCCTGCTATATGCCATAATCTACCTTTCTCCTTTCCTTAGATCTTTGATAATGTCCAGCGCCTGGCAGTGGCCTTCATGGATCTCTTCGTGGCTGGGAACCCCCTCTTTAGGCATTGGGAGACAAACATTAACTGTAGCCCACACAGTCAAGCAGGCATCATTATGGACTTCTGTTTGGGCAGCACCGTCAGCAGTATCATAGTTGAAGGCAACGTGGTAGAGAAGCTACCAGACATGTGCAGGAAGATGGAGAAATGCTTGAGCTTCTGGAAGTGCTTCATGGACAAGCAAAGGTCCCAGTATTACTACCTCAACTACTATACAGCGGAACAAATAGTGTATCTGTGCAGGAAGCTAACCCAGAAAAGCCTGGATGAGAATGTAGATGACCAAGTCCTAATGATGCTGTCTTTCATCAAACCCAACTGCAGCCTCTCAGACTTAAGGCAAACATGGCACCAGCTCCAGTATGAGATGCTCACGAAGAAGCCAGAGAGGAGTGAGGAAATAGAATTCCGGACCTTATTTGAAGGGAGTGACAGTATGGAATTAGGCATAAATTTTACAGGAAGAGAGAATGAATCCTTGTATTTGCTGAGTCAAGTGGAGCAAGCTAGTGATTCAAGAAAACTGGAAGTACTGTGGAATGCATACATGAAAGATATGACCTATTTTCTGCCTGATTGTCTGGACATCAGAACTCTTGGGAGGCTTCTTGAAATACTGGCTAACTACAAGGATGAGGAAGATGAGGACGAAGGTTTCATGGATAAAGAACGGACCGTTAGGAGAAGTCTGCCGAAAGGATTACTAAGCAGACGACCGAATCTCATTGTCTGCCCACAAGCCGAAATCCTGACGTCCTGCATCAGCATCTACATGAGCAGTGAGCACGAGCAGTTGCCCACGTATGATGAGGTCCTTCTGTGTACCGCCTCCACTTCTTATGAGGAGGTGGAGCTTCTCCTAAGGCGATGCCTTACAGAGGGCTACGAGGGTGAGAAGATATACACTTTGCTCCACGCCGATCAGCTTCCCTATGAAGTCAGCTACAAGGTCGAACAACTCTTTCAGCAACTGGAAAAGCTTTGCCAGAAACAATATCGACTAGTTATTATATGTGATTCTGAGCGGGAGCACACCTATCTCCCCTCAGCCTTCAGCCAGTATAGGCTGCACATGGTCCCACTGGAGCCCCTGGATAGGGTCCAGAGGTATCTGTCCAGGCACTATACTGTTCCATCAGATGAGTCCAGCGCTGCAGCGGTGTTCCAGGGCAGGCTATGTGTTGGACTAGTGACATCTGATAGAGCTGGAGTAGGTAAGTACAGCAAAACTGATGCTAGAATGACATTACAGGTGCTTATCAATACCAAGGACACGAAGAACATACTCGTGTTCTTGGCAAGCGTGTTCTTGCTAACTTGCCTCCTGTGAGGGAGTGAGATGGACCACAGCATGAGGAGCACAGGTGGACTGGGGGAAAAAAATCCTTCACTTACAAAAACAAAACTGTTTAACAAAAGAATAAACTTGGGCCCATAAAACGAGGTCAACTTATCAAAAACGCAACTTACCATATAACTTAAACCAAGAAAACTGACCACCTTTCTCGACAAGACACCATGAGGGCTGTATATACACCGGTTGGCTAGACCACAGGACACAAAAGGGGTTACCACAATAACAGATACCACAAATAATCAAATCAAAACAGGCCAGTCTGCTAATGGTTTAAATTAAACCAAAGCAAAATCAAATTAATAATTAAATCCATAAATGTATCTAGACAATAAAGAAAGAAACTAATAATGCAAACGATCCCATCCACACAACAAAACAGCTTCTTAGCGCGGTCCAATTTGACTTCCTCCGTTTAGCCAGGCTTCCGTGTTGGCCACCTCTTTTAACTGGAGCAGTGAGGAATCTCCCAGTACTCACTGCTTGGTAACTCAGAAAGAAAACCCGTAATTACTTAGGTTAAGCACTTATTTAAGTTATGTTCTATAGTTACCTAAATGTGTGCGCTTCATCTAGTAAACAGTGGTCAAAACATGTCAAAGAAAAATGCAAACAAAAATGTTGAGTTTTGCTTAATCAGTCTACAATAACTTAAACTAAACAAACTCAAATGTAAAATGACAAATGACTATTGGTAGATAATACTTCCCTTTAGAGTGGCTGTGGCGGCAGCCGTCACACCTTCCAAGAACAAACTTGGGACGTAATGAATCATGGGATTGTTCTCGACGAGGATGCACCCATTTATATCCTTGAAATTTGGGGCAGGGCAAGAACATCTGGGCATTTTTACAGTCCTCTGTATTTCTGTTATGGAGTTCTGGAACTGTACTTTTGGCAATGGAAGATGACGTCAAATGGGTACATGAGAACACAAGAACAGTCAAGTAGACATACTGAATGACTGAGATGAAGGGATCTATGGAAATGAAGTCATGCAAGTTGGACATACTATTGTATCCTAAATTACTGACGTTAGGTGTTGTCTCAACCTTTAGGTAAATCCCTGTACATTCAGAGACTCTATGAGGAATTGAAGAAAATTGAAGAAAACGCAGTCCATAAATGTATTCGCTTGATTGAGCCAAGGGTGGATGAAAATGCTGTTCTCTCGTCTTTGCTCAGTAACCCGAAACAGGAACTCACAATCTTCACTTTTGATGTCACGTCTTCTGTAAGTATCACAAAAGTCACTTGAATGATTTTTGAATGTTTGATTTCAAAGGAGTTTAGTGTTTTAAATGAAAAATGTTTATTTGGGGGTGTTAAACAGGTAATGTCTTTTTATATTAATCAGGTCCAGAAAGGCTTGTATGAATTTCTGTTCAAATTGCTGGTCCTACGCTATTTGATGGATTCCCAAGGAAGGGTGTGGAAATGCAGTAACCAGCATTTGTACGTCATTGAGATTCTGCAATCCACAGGACATTTGTGGGGAAATGGTTCAAGAGTTGTAAGTCTAATTACTTGTGATTCCACTCATTTATTGATATTATTAGTTATACCCTAATGAGTTGTTACTTGGTGTGAGTAGTTTTAATCAAATTTTTTTTCTTTCCAATTTCACAGAATGAAAATATCCACTTTCCGTTCCTTGATGTCTTTCCAAAAATCTTCTGCCGTCCTCCTAAAGAGGTTCTTGAGATGGAAATGAGGAAGCAAGAGAACCAGGACATCAGAGAATCTTATGATCCACTCATGGACGATCAAGAGTTTAGAAGTGAAGCCTACCAAAGACCTTATCAGTATCTTAAACGTTTCTACAATAATGAATGTCTTGATAAGTTTTCATACCATGGCGTTGAGGGGACTCATGTGGAGTGTCTGCAGATGCTTTTTGTTTACTGTGGTGTTGTGGACCCATCGTGGGCAGAATTGAGAAACTTTACATGGTTCCTTAACCTACAACTAGAAGACTGCGAGAACTCTGTGTTTTGTAAAATAGAAAATATAGGAGATGTTCTGGTAGGGTTTAAGAACTTCGTTGTTGACTTCATGATTCTCATGGCAAAGGATTTTGCAACACCATCTCTTGGCATCTCTGATCAGAGTTCAGGTAGGCAGCAAGTAGACTTCTCTGGTTTAAATGAAGAAGATTTAGCCCCGTTTCGGATTAGAAAGAGGTGGGAATTGGAACCGCATCCATACATCTTCTTTAATGATGACCATGAATCCATGACCTTCATTGGATTTCACCTTGTGATTAATGAACAGAATGGAGTTGATGCTGTTGATCCAAGTAAGCAAACAGTGATCAAGAAAAACATCATGACCCGAGAACTCTACGAAGGTCTGCGTCTAAATGGAGTACCTTTCAATGTAGATTTTGATGCACTTCCTAGGGGTGAAAAGATTGAGCGTCTTTGCAGGGTGCTGGGAGTACAGTGGCCTTTGGACCCAGATGAAAACTATGAGCTAACCACTGACAACATTCTGAAAATTCTTGCCATTCACATGCGCTTCAGGTGCGGCATCCCGGTCATTATCATGGGGGAAACGGGCTGTGGGAAAACCAGGCTCATAAAATTCTTGTGTGAACTGCGGAGGAGTGGGGTTGCCACGGAGAACATGAAGCTGGTCAAAGTTCATGGAGGGACAACCTCAGAGATGATCTATACCAAAGTAAGAGAAGCGGAGGCCATCGCAGTTGTCAATAAGCAACACTATGGTTTTGATTCTGTCCTCTTCTTTGATGAGGCTAACACAACTGAGGCCATAAGCAGCATCAAGGAGGTTCTCTGTGACAACACTGTGAATGGAGAACCCTTCGATATGAATACCGGTCTGCAGATCATTGCTGCTTGCAACCCTTACAGGAAACAGACAGATGAAATGATCTCTAGGCTGGAGTCTGCAGGCTTAGGGTACAGAGTCCGAGCAGAAGAAACCGATGATAAACTTGGACATATCCCTCTGCGTCAGCTCGTCTATAGAGTTCAAGCACTGCCACCCAGCATGATCCCACTGGTGTGGGACTTTGGACAGCTTAATGACCACACTGAAAAAATGTACATCCAACAAATTGTTCAAAGAGTCATTGAAACAAATTCAATTAGCCAAACTTATATTAAGACGGTCACTGAAGTTCTGTCCACATCACAGAAGTACATGAGGACTAAGAAAGATGAGTGCAAATTTGTGAGTCTTAGGGATGTAGAACGCTGTATGCAAAGTTTTGTGTGGTTTTATCGCAACCACAGCATGTTACTGGCTGAGCTGAAAACGTTTCTTGATGGAAATTCAAACATGGAAAAGACTGTGGGCAACCAGACATTGACTGATGAGAGAGATCCTGTCCTGTGGTCCCTTATCATGGCTGTAGGTGTTTGTTACCATGCCTGCTTAGACGATAAAGAAAATTTCCGGAAAAAAATCTGCAAGCACCTACCAGACAATTGTAACCAGTACAAAGTGATGCAAGAAATCTCAGTCATGCAGGACCTGTTTTTGAGTGGTGTACCACTGGGGAAAACAATTGCCAAAAATAATGCTTTGAAAGAAAATGTTTTTATGATGGTGATTTGCATTGAACTTCGAATCCCACTTTTTTTGGTTGGAAAACCTGGAAGCTCAAAGTCTTTGTCTAAAACTTTAGTTGCAGATGCTATGCAGGGTCAGGCTGCTCACTCAGAACTGTACAAAAAGCTGAAGCAAGTTCACCTGGTCTCCTTCCAGTGCAGCCCTCATTCTACACCAGAGGGCATCATCAATACATTTAAGCAATGTGCCCGTTTCCAGGAGGGCAAGAATCTGACCGAGTACATTTCTGTTGTGGTGCTGGATGAGATTGGTTTAGCAGAAGACTCCCCGAAAATGCCCTTGAAAACGCTGCATCCTTTGCTGGAGGAAGGCTGCATAGATGATGAACCACTGCCACACAAGAAGGTTGGCTTCATTGGCATTTCCAATTGGGCCTTGGACCCTGCAAAAATGAACCGAGGCATCTTTGTCTCCCGCGGTGACCCTGATGAAAAGGAGTTGATTGAAAGTGCCAAAGGAATATGCTCCTCTGACAAGATGATTCTGGAGAAAGTTCGGGACTATTTCCAGCCTTTTGCCCGGGCTTATCTCAAAATTAGTAAGAAAGAGGGAAAGGGCTTTTTTGGCCTGCGGGATTATTACAGTTTAATTAAAATGGTATTTGCAGCAACAAAGAGCACTGAACAGAAACCCACTCCTGACAAAATTTTGGAGGCAGTGCTGAGGAATTTCAGTGGGAAAGATAACATAGATGTAGTCACAGCCTTCACTTCAAGGTTGAATTTCCGCCCTAAGCTGGAGAACATCGATAAAGTTGAACTGGTGAGGCAGAACATCCTGTCTGTCGGCCAAGATGAGGAGTGCCGATACCTCCTAGTTTTGACCAAAAATTATGCAGCCCTGCAGATACTTCAGCAGTCGTTCTTCACTGAATGTGACCAACCAGAAATCATGTTTGGATCCAGCTTTCCCAAAGACCAGGAATACACACAGATTTGCCGGAACATCAACCGTGTTAAGATATGCATGGAGACCGGTCAGACCATTGTGTTGCTGAACCTTCAGAACCTCTATGAAAGCTTGTATGATGCTCTCAACCAGTACTATGTTTCTTTGGGTGGCCAGAAGTACGTTGACCTTGGATTAGGGACCCATCGTGTCAAGTGCAGAGTGCACAAAGATTTCAGGCTCATAGTTATTGAGGAGAAAGAGGTGGTTTACAAGCAGTTTCCAATCCCACTCATTAACAGACTTGAGAAACATTACCTGGACATCAACACTGTCCTGAAAAACGACAAGAAGGAAATCGTCAAAGAGCTTGAGAACTGGGTTAATTCCTTCGTCTCCACCAACAACCACCATGCAATGGCACCTCAAACCTTCAAGTACCTTCCCACTGATGTTTTCATCGGGTATCATTCTGACACCTGCTCCTCTGTGGTCCTGCAAGTGACCGAGAGGTTGAAAGAGGTTGACCAAGTGTTAACTGACGCTCAGAAAAAGATTCTGAATGAGGCCAAACTTATCCTGCTAAACTGTGCCACTCCTGATTCAGTGGTTCGTTTGGACTGTACCAGACTCCCTAAGGTAGAGACTGACGAGCTGACCAGTATTTACTTTGAAGAACAGAAGCACATTTCCCTTGCTGACTACATAATGTCTACCAGAAGGCTGGATCAAAGTTCTTATGCTTCTTTCACAGAGGTAAACTACAAAAATGCTTGTGTTTGTGACTCTTCAGGCACACATTAACTGTAGTTTTCACTTATTGAGAAGGCATGTTTATAATCTGTACTTTACTTCATGTTTGCCGCAAATGTTTTCTTTGAAGGTCACCACGTTCTCAAGACTTTTGACAGCCTCTGACGTTGGGCAGCTCCCAGAGGCCAATTGCAAAATTGAACTTCTCTCCTTGCAACAATTTGACACGGAACACTCCTTCCTCAAAAAGATCAGGTCGGCATGTATTTGAGCAGCCGACATTTCGAGTGTCTTAACAATTGCCATTCAATTTGTACATCACTAAACTTTTCCCTTTTTCATTTAGACTTTTTCTGGACTCTGTGGTTGGAGACAAAATCCTCATTATTCAGGCTGAATTTGACAATGGCACACACCTCATTGCATCTGCGAAGTAAGCTCCGTTTTTGGATAAGACTCTTCATTTAACATGTCTGTGGAACTCACCAAGTTTGAATTTCTTTATAGATATTCGGCCATGAATGAAATTAACAAATCCAGAGAAGAAGAACTGAGAGGGAAAGTATTTGTGTATTTTATCACCAAACTTCCTAGGATGGAAGGCGGCAGCGCCTACGTTGGATTTCATGGGGGTATGTTGATGAATGAATGCCAGTCATACTTGCCTGAAAGATACTTTGTAACTAAGAAAGAAATGCATTTTTTATTTGTAAGCACTCCAAACATCCTGTCTGCATATGTATAGGGCCCTGGAGGTCAGTTCACATTGATGACCTCAGAAGATCCAAAGACATCATCTCCGATATAAAGGCTTTGAGGAATTTGTCCATCAGTCAGCTTTTTGAGGAGATCCTACCTGAACCTGAGCGTAAGCCGAACTGACGAGAGACATTTTACATAAGTAGTCAGCAGTCCTGTCTTATGTTGTCATAGTTCTAGTTGGGTAGCCAATGGGAACAGAACTTCAAACACCTTCACTAAAGGCTACTTAAGCCTTTTCAGCTCATCTCTTTTCTTAGCAATATCTGTTTATATTGATTAGATTCATGTCATGCAACGTTATTTAATTCAGTTTTTAATTTATTTTATTCATTATTTCATTATGTATGCATGTATGCATCTATCTATGTATGTATTATGCTAAAAGTGCATTGTTGTGGATGAGTGTCAATAGATGTGAAATTTTGTACATTTTCCTAGCAATGGAAGGTCCAGAGATGTACACGGCCGAGGAGCAGACTAAGACTGTGCAGGACATGTACATAGACGAGGAGCAAACTGGGACTGTGCAGGACATGTGCATGGATGAGGAGCAAACTGAGACTCTGCAGGACATGTACTTGGACGAGGGGCAGACTGAGACTGGGCAGGACATGTATATAGATGAACAGCAGTCTGAGACTGGGCGGGACATGTATATAGGTGAACAGCAGTCTGAGACTGGGCGGGACATGTATATAG
>JAAGVU020000044.1:382991-424201 GCA_011763525.2 Mormyrus iriodes | reverse complement strand
GAGCAGGCCTTCTATACACAGGTGCGTTTATCATCAGCCTGTTCCCTCCTTCCCCAGCAAGATAAACGCGTCCGAATACATGGAGGTGAAGAGCGGCCCCCAGCACGTCCTCTCTCTTTTCTGTCCCGTTCCGTTCCATGAACGATCCTGAGAAAACAGATTTACAGAGTCCCAGAGCGATGGCCTCACTGTGTAGGGCGGAAGGCAGTAGTGCTGTTGCTGAGGGTCTGTTTCATCAAAGGAAAACAGAGTTATGTTGACGATCTCGCAACGGCTCACATGGACTTTGGTTATTTCTCCGTTAATAGCTACTGATGATACACAAGAATTTCAGTAAAGTCTACTGGTCGTTCCAACTTTAAGCGCCCTGAACTCTAAACATCTTCTGGCGGCTGGGACACTATGAGGTAATCGTAACCTCCCTGCCCCCATCCATTCCAGAGGAGTCTATAGTGGTGAAGAGATTACATCTCCTAAGCATGTCAACAGCTGGCAAGAACCAGACAGTAGTGGCATTAGCTACAGTTCCCATCCTTTTGGTGACTCCTAGCTTTATATTAAGCTGCACCGGGGACCACACAGCTACTCAACGGGGTCAGAGGTCACAGGGCCGGCTGATTAGCTCAGGAGCACCGGCATTGGTTCCCTTTGTCCCAGTATCTCGTTCTGCTATGGGAGTCACAAGATTTTAGTCAGCAGGTTGTCCAAGAACAACAGCGGGTGGGTGACGTGCTCCCAGCCCAGCCTTTGTTACTGCAGCTCCTCGGGTTCAGTGGTGTTTATGGCCGGAGCCCGAGGCCTGCAGGCACGCGTGTGCGAAGACGCCTTTAAACTGTGCCGTGGACCTGCGAGGAAGCGCTGCCTTTCAGGCGAGAATCAAACATAAATTAGACTTTTCACGAGGCGGCGCGGGATGATGTGCTTTTCCTCCAAGCGTGACGAGTCCCTGGCGAGCTGGCCCACACGCAACCCCCGGCCCCCTCCCGGCTCCGTGTCCGGCTGAACCCCCCAACCCCTGCGCAAGTCTCCATGAGGTGAGATGAAGCCAGGGAAACTACTCCACAAAAATCTGATCTCTGAGTTTGGGCTCAGATGCCAAATGCAGAAGAGGAGAACCTTCTAGAATGGGTAAACTTGCCCCTTAGTCCTCGGGCCGTTTCTATGAATGAGCCATCTGTGTGAGGCATCTTATATATTGATATCCCACATAAAGCAAGTTGAATTATATTTAGGACTGGTTAAGCGTATCATTAAACTGTTAAGAGGCACCACTGCTGTAGCGTTACTGATTATCTCTGGATTACTCGTTACCCAAGAGGCACTACTAGATTACCGTCTGGATTACACCGAATTGGTTGGAACAGCTGTATTTTTACCTCCATTTGGCGACCAATCCTGCTAATAATAATCTGATATTTTAAGGTAATGCGATTTGAAACCAAATCCACATTTCATTTCGGCCCACAGAAATTTACCTTTCAAATGACGTTGCCATCAATAAAACTCGCAGAATTTTAAAAACTTTAAATAATCTCTTTTCTTTTTAATTGAAGTCCCATGTCAAGGTTTGATGTGAAAAATACAAGTTTTATGAAATATTGCTTGCGGTGTCAACGTCGTTTGCCAAGAGCGGGCCAGCCATCCCATACTCCCCTCTGGCCTTTACTGCGGCTATTTAAACATCAGTCTTTGCCCTGGCCGGTACATAACGTCAGCCAATAATGTCAGCCCCATTATGTGAAAGGTTATGGTTAAAAACGTCCGCTGGCGGTCTCAATCATTTGCCCTTTCTAAACCATTTAGATTGTAGGAGTTAGTGCTGGCATGCCCCAAGGAAATATCCTCCATCTGGCAGATGGCCAGGCCTTCCAGTGATATGCTTCACTACTGGTCACGTTCAGCATCGCTCATGTGCAGACGTCTGTTTCACTTTGCCCTGGGGTCACATTAATCACAGGGATGCGAAGCCCCAAAAAGTCTTAAAAATTGCTTAATGTAGTCTACACCAATAGTAACAGCAGACCCCTGGACTATTCAAGAATATTTTGTAAAGTTAATATAAAGTTTAGACAAAAGCAGTTTGGTGAGCAACTGCTAATTGTGTTAATGTACAGCACGGCCTCTCATTTAAGTAACACCGATGAAACTACACTGAACTCCGTGTACAATTCACACTGATCCCAAATCGGCACAAGACAATCAATTATGCTTAGAGAAAAATGTTTCCTTTGTGACAGCTAGATGGCAGTGGCATCACACTGATTGAAAAGTAAAACCACATAATGCTTCTCATGCCAGAAATGGCTGCTTAATTTGGTACCCAATTGAAAACAGGGACGACAACTTTGTGTCCTTTGCTCAAAAGTCAGGTGGATGCTGAACTTCACCGTGCTTTTAAAGATGCCCACGTAAATGATAAAATTATCTGACTACTACCGTAGGTGTAAATGTGATGTAAAGAAAAACTGAGAGGTGATATACTGCAACCAAATCATTACAGCCAAAATGTCGCTGCTTCCAAAAACTCCGGTGATAAATTCTACAAACAGGTCAAAGTGAATACCCCTGCCAATCACACTGCTTTGATAAATATATATAAGCAAATCCAGGCACATTTAACAAAACTGATAGACTCCATACTAATCTATCTGAGCCCTGGCTTCTCAAGCAAGCAGTTCCAAAGTCAGCCCAGCAGGGGCAGCGTTGACCCACCAGAATCTGAGGAAGGTCCATTTTTCCAAGTCTGGGCCAGGGAATTTAAATGAAAAATTAAAGAATGATGGCAGCAGACATAGCTGCACTTGGTGCTGGAGTTTCTGAATTGTTTTGTCCCTAACTACTGCACCAGTCGACCAGAGAATATATGACCACAGATACACCCCATTAAGCGGCCTAATACAGAAAACCTGCTATGAGGACTAAACCAACAGGACCTGATGTTCCTGTGCTAAAACACACAGATTAGGCTCCTCCCTGCCTGTATTTCCACCGTTATTTTACACACAGTAAAGTGCAGAGAATGCCATCATGGGAACGAGTGGCAGTCTTCACTACATTTCCTCTGTAGCGTTGGCATCTGTTGCCGGGGGGGGGGTGGGAGAAAATATTTCACAGGTTTGCCAAGTACAGCAGGCCTGCTGAAGCACACGTGCGACAGGCCCATGAGTGTGTGTGTGCGGGGGAAACGTGTGTTTTTAAACACATGCCAGCTTTTCAGTAGGTAGCTTAAAATGTTATTAGAGGCGCGGAGTGCCATATGTTTACAGCATAGTTTAAGGAACAGTGCGTATATTTAACAGATTGAAAGGACCGCTGCTAAAACTATCCAGACAGAATGGATGAGAGAAAAGTGTGGAAACGAGGGTGTTTCACAACTTTTGTTTCAAAACCGAATTTAGCTAAACTTTTCTCAAAACGTAAGAGACAAACCCAAGTGAAGATGTCCTCTGTGAAATATTGGCAGGTTTAGCCATTTCCGTCCCCATCAGAAAACGAGGGGACAAGTTGTCATATGACAACTGTGTCATGGGGTCAGAGGAATTGTCGACGTTGGTCTACTGTTGATTCCCATGGGAGAATTCAGTCAATAAGTGAAATAACTGGGTTAAGAAATCATTCAAAATAAAAAAGAAACACAGTGTCATTAAGTTACTAACGTGCACGAGAAACAGTCTGGCACTGAAACTTAAGCCTGTGCTGCAGGGACCCGGAACAGAATAACAAACAAAGAATGAAAACACTTCAGCCAGAGCTGGAAAATGGCACACATACAGATTACGCATAAACACGTCCGAACACGTCCAACAAACTAATCCCATGGCTGCAACCCTATCTCGTTTATGAAGCTGGACAGGTCTGTGCAGATGGGACAGTTGTGATGGCTGTTGGGGGGGCGGCGCAGATTTCAGACAGGAGAAATTCCACAATATATTACGAGCCTGGGGAAAACCACCGGCCTGATCTGCAGAACAAAGAGTACCTGGTGCTGATCTGTGAGACAGTGACAGCGGCATGCTCGCTTCAGGAGGCGGGTCTTATTCCGTGGCGGGAAGGGGGGGTAGTTATGAATTTGCTCCTCTCTCTGATAAGATGAAGAAACACCACCTTCATCAGGAGTCCTCCCCAGGCGATGGGCTCTGCCTCCTGTCCAGGGGACCCGCCTGTGGGATCTGGAAGCTCAGCGCCTGTGCATGCAGCACCACCGGGGCCCGCTTTGCAAGCAGGCCTGCTCACCTGTACTACTCAACCCTCCCTCACAGACACCCCGCCCCCACCCCGTCTGCCCTTTCGTGTCTAACAGAGACGTGACGCCCGCCCAGGTTAATTTCAGTCTTTATTTTCGCCTGCCGTTCACGGCCCCTTTTTCAGCTTGCGTGATTTATTTATTTTTTTTTGTCTCCGACTGGCTCCAAAGTCCACAAGCCCGCAGTGCAGGGAGGCCTGGGGAGCTGACGTTAATGGTGAAAATTAGGCTGCCCTTTTTCGGGGGGCTCCCGGGGCCGGATTACCTGGCGCACTGGTGCCCGCGACAGGCGCCCCGCCGGAGTGATGGACGGCGGCCGCCACCGAGCCAAAGTCGTCCCGGGACCTCTGGTGGGGGAAGTGGGAGGAGGATGGGAGAGAAGCAATTAGTATCCTTTTGGCAAGATCCGAGGCTGGATTTGATGGAGAGGCAGCGAAGCCCTTACGCTCAGGCACTGTGCCAGGGCTTAGGACACATTAACAGGGGAAAAAAACATGACACACTAACATAAAAAATAGGTAAAAGTCTATTAAACTGATTTATTGTAAATGAAAGCACTTCATCGATACCTGAGGGGGAAAAAAGATATTTAATTTATGATCACCAGCTTACCCACATGATGTTTGTAACTGATTTGCTGCAGGGGAGATGAACAGTTGCCTCATTGTAAAGTAAAAGAAATGAAAGTGATCTGTTAGGTTTATCAGATGAACATACTAAGGTGGTAAAACTTCCCTGATAAAAGCTGCCGACTGTCACAGATATTTACTGCACTCTGCTGAACTATGCACCTCAAAGGCAACTTGAGAGTCACCTCACAGCCTTCAAAAAAAAATCCCTTATAGCCAATTTTTCAGGCGTTTGTTTGATTTGCCATGTTTCACAGAACAGGCAACCCAACGATACGGTTAATATTCTGGTTGTTAGAGGGAGTCATTTGACCAGCTTAAGTTCAGTTAGGGAAGAGCAGGTGGCTGCTGGGGGGGGTGGGGGGCTGTTGAAAAAACTTGGCCAAGGTTGAAACGGCTACATGGGCCCAAGGTGCCATTAGTGGCCGAGGAGCAGCTGGAAGTGACTGCAGAAAACATGGTGCAGGAGAAGCAGTTTGAAAACCACATGGCTGGACTGTGTTTTCACACTGTTCCTAGCAATTTGCTCAGTCTGCCTGTGGAGCGACTCCAAGAGCTCGCCAGTTCCCAGATTCTTTTTGGGAATGACACGGAGGCCGGGCACAAACACGATACGGTGGTTTTACAAATGATAGCGACTCGTTAGCCACGGCAATGATGACAGCGCTAGTGTTGACAAGGGATCGTTTTTCACTAAACGGTCGGGGCGATTTGGGTCAGAACTTGCTAGAAGAAACTGCCTTAAGGTCAGTGGGATATGTAGGTGAGTTGCCTGTTAAACTAGACTGGGGATTTTTCTCACGGGATACTGCATTACCAGTACCCTGGGGGGCACGTTTGTGACAGTGTTGGTTTCACGCCCTTGAGACAGAAATCGAATTCACCATCCCCATTCACTTGTTCTTCAGGTTGATATTAAAACCACTTCTCCTTGTCTGGATATGGCAGACTGTGGGCCAACCAGGACTTCATACCCTTGGAAATAGCACAACATGCACTGTTCCATGACTGAGTGGCCCTCATTAGTACGGTCTCTTACGATTGGACCGTTTTCATTGTCTGTTGTCATGTACTCACCAAATGGACAGCTGTGTCAGCGATTTCCTCCACGTACGGCAATGACAGCCGACCGGCCTGCAGCATCGGCAGAGTTCGCCAGAAGAGCCCAGTTTTTTCCAAGCTTGGTCGCGACTTGAATTAAGCAGAGATGCTTGCTTCCTGTGGTGCCCAAGTGACATTTTAGCACAAAATGTTGCCTACAGTGTTGGGCATTTCCGATCCAGAAGCTACAAATCCAGACCAAGATTTTGTTTCTACTAACCAGCTGAGCATAAAGAGTCACAGTCACAGAGTGTGTTACTGGTTGGTTGAAACAAAATCTCGGTCTGGATTTGTAGCTTCAGGACCTGAAATGCCCAACACTGCAGTTAAACTCACTTCACTTTTCAGAACTTGTGTGCTTATCAGAAATATGCCTCGGGTTTAGTTTCTCCAGGCATCCCATTCAAGATCACTGCCTTCTCCCTGCCCAGGGGAAACCTTTAGCTCCCCATCAGCTCAATAGCATTGCAGTGAACAAAACCAAGTCCTGAATATTGAGAAGGATATGAAGGTACGCAGAGTGGGCCGCAGAAAGACTGCATCTAAGACAGCTACTGTACTCATGCATCAAGTGTATAAAATTTACATTTTATAAACCTTACTAAACACCTTACAGACTGTACTTAATGAACAATTTACAGAATGTAGTAAATGCACACTTTACAGACTGTACTAAATAGATAAGATTGTACTAAACTATATTGTACTAAACGAACAAACTGTACAAAATTAACACTTTACAGACTTAATCAACAAATAATCTATAGTGTACTAAATAAACACTTTAAAGTCTGTATAAATTATTTACACAATGTATTAGAAGAACACTTTGCAGGACGTCCTAGCTGTTCACTCTTTGACAAGTGTAAGAAGGTGCACACTAAAAATAAGAATACTATTAGGTAACAAATACTTTTAGTAAAACTAAAGTTGGCTTTCCCTGTGGCTCATAAAGTCAAACCCCATAGCGTGTTCTCTTCAGTCCTTTGTCTCAGCAGACCACAGTCATCTCTTCTGTAAGCCGAAAAAAGTGCCTTCACTACCCACCAGATTTTAATCTCCGTTGTGCTGTTAGACCTATTCCCGTCTTACGAGAGAGGTGTAAATTTCATGATCCATTTGTGCTGATGGTAAGTAGGGTCATTTGGCTTCCCTGCCCAGCCTCTGCATGGAAGTCGCGGGCCGCGTCAGCCATGACCAGTTTTCCTCAAGTGCTTGTGTTGAATACAAGCCAAGATCTGCGCCATGGTAAATATAGCCTCATGAGATAAGACACAAATAACAGCTTTACTTTAGCTGCCCATAATAATGTTTTTAAAACCCAAATAAAAGAGAACAACAGGAGCATGAACTAACTCGATGCCAAATGTCTCCATTTGCCGAAAACTAGAGGCATGTCTCGGGTCCCGGGCCAGTAATCACAGTGTAACATGTTGCTGTTTTTTTAGGATGGCGTGTAACAGACAAACGTCCATTGAAGAATGGAAAAAACACTTTTCAGCATTCGGCGTACTTTCATTGGCTGATGTGTCACTAACCGTGCCTCATTCAGTAAGGGAAGTGGTATGGTCCAGCCTTTGGATGTTCAGGGCAGTCATCAGCTCAGTTTAGGAACTCTAGTCATCATGGAAATGGTCAAAAAACCCTGGCATGAAGGCACCCTGAGAAAGGAAGACACACCTGTAGGCTTCCTATCCCATGTGTCACAGAACTTGTTTTATTTTGCTACAATTTCCACCTAATTCCCGTATCTGGAACTCACTCTGCAGTTGGAATCTTCTTTGTGTGTAAAATTGCTTCAAAATGATCATTTGCAGTACTTTACAGAGCTGATTCAGTAGGAATTATCATCCTCCTGAAATATTAACTACAGTAATACCAACTGCGTTTTATTAAAGTAATACAGACCACATTCCATGTGGTTGTTAAATAAAATTGAAATGTTGCGTCTCTCAATTGACCTGCATTTGCCGCCAGCTGTCCATCGCGAAGTGACCAATCGTCAAAGACATTCACAGCCAAAACATACATATGCAGAAACTCTGCCGAAACTTATTTCTCATCTCTAAATTCCACAGGTTTACCTTTATGGGCCGTTGCAACGATTTACGGCCCTGCTGTTTAAACAGAAAAATGAACAATCTGAAAACTTAGCGCAAACCAAGACAAATATGAAGCTATATTTTAAGGAAGCAAATTATTCAGTTGATGACAAAAATGGTACAATGACTTCACCAGCGAACATGAAAATATAACAGTAGCTACCAGTGCTGCCTATAGGAAAGGTTTCAACATCAACATAACATTACAAGAATAACAGATTAAACTACCCAGCGGTTAGTGTCGATTAAGCACTATATTCAATTCAATTTATTTTTATATAGCGCCTTCCACAACAGAGTCGCCCTAAAGCGCTTTACATGATATTGAATGATATTGATACTATATCTGAGGTAACATATTGTACCATGTCTGGCAATCATCAAAACATCTTCCTTTGAGAGAGTAGGATCGATATTACATCATATTGCGAACTGAAAGGTTCTGGATCCTGACCTGAATCCTACCCTCAAGATTAAAAAGTTAAATATATTCACATGGTTCAAGAGTCGCAGGTAGAGCCTGCAGCGGAGATGAACTGAGGCCTCGGTGCGTGACTCTCGACGGGCACATATCCAGCTGTTAAAATAGACTAACGATAAAATGTTAAACGTGTGCTGTGCCTAGGAAGAAGCCGTCCGTTACGAAAATATATAACGTGGTGTGATGAAGACGTGCCAAACAATTAAACATCACGAAAAGTCATAAGACTGTTAATATGTCTGTATTCTCGGCTGAATTCGGTGATGGTTTCACATCACGTAGGAGATGCCCGCAAAGGGAAATGATTACAGATAAAGCGACGTATGGGGCATTGAGTTCTTCTCCGCAGCGTTTTACTCCACTTTTACTCATTTTACTGTAATGACATCATCACTACTCAATGAAAAAAAGTCCATCATCTCAGGAGTGTGAAAAAGAACAGAAAACTACAATAAAAATGAAAAAGAACGTAATGAGACACCCTCGGCACCACAAACAGAAGGCAATCATTACACAGCCGTCGGTGAACAGTTTAGTGTTTTAACTGGAGGTATATGGACTTTCAGTCCATATAAGTCAGTGTCAACATGATACAAACTAATCTAATTTAAGCTATATTCGCAATTAACAATGATGTTAGCTAGCTATCAAGATTAAGATGTTAACAAAGATGTTGATAAAGAAATCCATACAAATGACCATCACGAATACAGCTAACTAGTACAAGCATAAATACTAGTTAAATAGATGTCATCATAAAACATCTTTTTATTGGTCAATTATATAATAAAGGTATCAACAGACAGAGTAGAATGGGGCGTATTCCATTTAGAGTAAAAAGTCACAATCGTCAAAAAGTGGACGTACTTGGACGTCACTGCTTATTCTAGTCTCCAGTTTTCCCTGTAAATGGCCAACATTTTGTTTTGCTTTTCTTTCTGTAAAAAGCCATATTTTAAACTTCGTTTGAAAAAAGAAAAAAAAAAAAAACCTGGCATTTTCATAGGCAGCGTTTCCGCGTTTCAGACTCCGCGACCTGTTGGACAGGGGAGCGTGACTTGAACCGCGCCGGCCGACGTGGACGGAATCGGGCGAACAGGCAGCCGCTTGTGCTGCTGTTCCGCGACTGCCCCAGCCTCTCTGTCTCCAGGCCTGATGCCTGAGGGAAAACTCATATCGGCACGGCCCGGGCGTCGACAGGTTCTTGGCTCCCGTTTCGCTTCCCCACCCTGTGAGGTCACGTGGTGTTTACAAACCGCCAGGGTGGCGGGCGACCCGGCCGTGATGGCTCACGGGGCCCCCCTGCTTCTGTGCAGGACACCGAAACGCCTCACTGCATGCAAAACGGGGAGACTCAACTGACAGAAGTTCACATTCATAAATGGTCCACCGGGGGAGCCACTTCTTTTTAATATTTGTACTTTGCAATATAGTACTTTGACCTATTTTTGTACTATTTTACTGCAGGAGCGTTACTAGAGATTTATGAAACGGGGCTAAGCCTTTACTTGGGGGGGGGTCTGATTTTAATTAATGAGAACACACTATTTAAACTAATTAGCGTACATTTATTTTTGGGGGTGGGGGGGTTAAGAACAAATCGGGCAGGTTAATATTCCCCTATTTGACTCCTGTTTTACGGTACTCTTCTGCCATACTGAGCAATTTGAAATCCAACAAGCAGAAGATCAACATGAAAAAGATAAACTGCTGGATTAAAATCAAATGTTTACATTTCAGATTAATGAATTCAAACATCGATACTGTGGAAAGGACACTTTTAAAGGAAGCAGCGATATATAAACACCTCTTAGGGACGCCAAGTACAGCGAGAACATGAATCAGCCACGTGTTTGCGGCTGTGTTACTGGAAAGGGTCCAGTTTCCGTCTCTGTCAGTCCCGGTCTGAGCAGTGCTTTTAATTTGTTCTACTTTTCTCAAAGAAATTCCCATGTGGTGCTTGAGAACAGCTCTGATTCTGATAAGATGCTGAACAGTCTGTTTGTGGAGGGGTACAAAAAACAGACATCCTGTTAAAGAACAGATCAATGGCTAAAGGGAGCAACTGGACGTTTGGGAACACTTGCATGCTTATAAATGTATTATAATAGCTTGGTTATTAATATATAAAACCAACCTCTTATAAATGATAACAGTTCTCTTCGAAATTAAGCAGTAAACGGGGAAAAAATACAGTGTGTCTGGATTAAGAAATGGAAGATTCATCTTGTTTTTCTGTGACTTGATTTTTAGGTTCAACATCAGGGACACTTAAGAATCCACACTGACAGTTGCACATCCAAACACTTTTTATATGGGCTTGTCCTATGCAGGGTTGCGGGGGTCTGGAGCCTATCCTATGCCCAGGACGGGGCACCATCCCATCGCAGGACACACTCACACACCATTCACTCAATTTGGCAACTCCAATTCACCTCAGCGTGTTTTTGGACTGTGGGGGGAAACCTGAGAACCTGGAGGAAACCCCAGGACGACACGGGGAGAACTTGCAAACTCCACACATGGAGCCAGGGCGGAGACTCAAACCAGAGGTCTGAGGCCACCGTGATGCCCCCATAGCTGCGTATCTTTTATACAAATTAAAAGAGTTTTTCTGCTTAGCTCAGCACACTAGATGTGCAGCAGGTTGACACGGCCGCCTAAGAGATACAGTCAGCCAGATTCCCCCGGAGAGAGACCTCTGGGCTTGCTTTGCGCTCGGTTGCTAGGTACATCTTAAATATTTAAGTTCTGGATTTATTCTCTGCCATGAAAGACGTGTAGGCCATAAAGATGACAATCACGCAGCATAGCTTTATGGCTGTGTAAAGTGTGAAATTAGGCCGGCCGATATATTTCATTTAACTTCCTCTGCAGACAGCGCCTGCCTCCACGAAGCTTACAGAGGGATGTTTTTGCTCCGTGTCCATGAGCCGCCCACTGCTGTATGAGATAACAGGATGGAAGAAAACCAAAGTGTGGTAAGAAAGCCCTGAAATATGGGCTGCTGAAAACACCATTTTGCTTTGAGCCGCTGCCTGGCTCGATATACGAGTAAGCAGAAATCTCACTCGACTCGGCATTCGGCTACTGCATCGAAAACAGCCTTATACCAACCAGAGCTCTTGTTTTCCCACTGAGTAAAAAAGAAGTCTGTATTTTGGATCCGTGAAAAGTTCCCTGGTGGTCCCAGGTCATTATGCAATGCCAGATGGCCCGGGCTAATGGAGCGATGAGTGGTGAGTGCGATGCCCTCGTCGGTCGGAACCGTTCTCAAGCCGATTAAAGAGTTAAATCTGGAATGACCAGATAATGACATCACTCTGTGCTCCAGTAGGAACCCACGCACATGTCTCTAATGCTGACTGAAGCAGGGGCCTGGAACCTCTCAGCCAACTCTCTTAAATTTAAACTTATGGAATTCCCAGCATGCCATGGGGCTTTTTGCATCTTGATAACTATTGGTCAGTGAGATAGAGTAGGCCTTTGTCTACAACTAAACATAAGTACACTGACATTGACTTTACTTATTTAATAAATAAAGTATTCCTTAATCATGCAGTACTGAGTTTATGGTAACACTTTGAGAGGGCACAAATAACTTAGTAACTCAGTTACTATTTGCAGTAAGTGCAAATCATGAACAAATATATTAACTACACGAAATACATAAACTTTTATGATTGATTAATGATGAAGGAACGTGGGACCAGTATGTAACTACCACTTAATTACTGGTTAATTAAATCATTAAGAAAGCGTGAACTGATACATTATTTGTGCCCCCTCTAGTAAAATGTTACCGAGACTGCTAACTTCCTTAATGTGACTTTAGAATCAGTGGAAAAACTAAATTTCATTGCTGACTTCAAGACACGAGAGTTTGATTTTTTTAAGTCAGAAAATAACAGAGTATTTACTTACACTCAATTAAAAAACAAAACACCTAGATGTTTCCTGAAAGCAGTGCAAGTATTGCAATTAATAAATCACTGCTGATTGTAGTGCAAGGATAATTGCCAACTGAGTAAGTGGTACATGGAGTAATTAGCATACAAGGGAGAGGTGGTGTCATTTATACAAGGTGGGTGACATGTGGCAGGATCTTGGGGGTCAGAGGTCAACAGAGTAGAGATCTGGCTAGTGGGAATGACCCATGTCAAGCCACTCGGAGAAGACGGAAGTGACAGTGTAATTTCCTGTTCTGTTATTGACATAATGGATGTGAGATTGCTGCTGGAATTGTAGGCCGAATACCATGCAGTCCCTGTAGCCTATAGCGGATATTTGCACCACGTCTGACCCCCAATCCATCCTATTTGATGGTCTGATTACCTGCAAGAAGAAAATCCTTAAATATTATTTTGTAAAATTTGTTCTTTCAAGGGTACTTAATAAAAAAAAAAAAAAACCCTACAAAGTACATATTTCCCATGTTGATTATAATGCAATTTATATGGTAAAATCAGACCGGTTTTTATTTCATGGTAATAAAATAATTTCTTGTCTTTTTGTTATATATTTAACATACTATGGATTTTGCTTGTTAAAACAGATACATTGTCATCAACAACACACAGCAACCAAATATGTATTTACCGAGAACGTATTTGATTTTGACATCCATATATTACAAAATCTGGAAGAAAATAGTTAAAAAAAACAAACATATTATGGCATTGGAGTGGCTTAACTTCGTGGAGGCGGTGTGTATAGCTCAGTGGGTTAGGACTGCGCCTACAACTGGAAGGTTGCCAATTCAAATCCCAATGTCAGCAGACTGATGTCACCCTCAGGCCCTTGACCACAGCCCTTAATCCCAGTTGCACCAGGGATTATCTGACCCCACTATCCCAAAAACTGTACGTCACCTTGGATGAAAGCATCCAAAACTTAATTGGCAACACTGTTGCCTGGCACATAAAGAGTTGATAGACTCTATGACAATAACCAGGACAAGAAGTTGGAAGAAGCTGTATTACATCTTTTCATAATCTGAGCATCATTTTCGTTTTATTTTCCATCTATGCTGTATGCTACATTTCACTAATAAAATGTGAGCACAAAGGTGATTAGAGACCAAAGGACAATACTATCCAGATGGTTTCAGAGAAGACATCTTTCTGAAAGCATTAGCTGGATGTTTGTAAGGGCCAGTGATGACGGGAAAAGGACTGGAAGACAAAGAAAAACAGGAGTGAAAGAGCTTGGCAGGTAGAGAAAGAAGGGGCGGCTCAAAATCAGTGACAGTGAGGGAGTACAGGTACCAGAATGTTCCAGAAGGACCTACATGACTCCGATGTAGCACCTCCTGAAGCAAGAGGACCCTGCTGGCCACTCAGCTGCCAAGCTTGGCAGAAGTTTAAGACAAAGCCTGGGAGAACAGGCCAAATCAAACATGGAAAATTAACAAAGGAAAAAGGCACAAATGAAACAAGCCCTAGTAGCCCAGACATTAATCACAAACAGCCACTACAACTGCATCAGAAACGCAAGATGGATGTGGTGATGTAGCTTATGGAGATAATGTCATTCAGCCCTCTGCGGGGGATTCCACAGAAGGTCACCTTGGCTCTCCTCGGAGGCCGGTCCTCTGTCCTGAAGTCTAGACGAAAGGGAAAAAGAGGAGGAGAGCTGCCAAGGCATGCGTGTGCATAAGGAGCGGGATTCGGAGGGGTGGTCAGTCTCTGTGTTCTGTCCAGATACATTCCAATTGATTTTGGCACTTGCTGCGTCCAAATCTCGCCGGCAGGAGGTTTTCCCATATTCTCCCTAAATATAGCCGTAGAGTCCTTAAATGCGTCATAAGGGGGAAAGGAAAACAATTTGGGGCAAATAAGAATTTATGAAGCAATCAGAATTCAGTTGACATGATGCCACTTATTTCGAAAATGGCAGAAAACCAAGGGTCTAGACTCTAGAGCAACATTACATACAGGAGCATAAATGCAGAAGTATTGTGGGGGTGTATACCATCAAACAAGCCGGCCAATCGGCAGCTTTGACAGAGGATACAGGCCAGAATGTCTTGCATCTCTTATTAAGTGAACATGACAACTGAATAAACTTTCCTGTAATAAGCACTGTGCTTTTTTAAATATAAGCAGCAGAGAGCCATTCTCTAATTAGCAAAACGAATTGCATAATCTAGCCACAGCCAATTGCCAATTACAACGTTTTTAGCTGATTGGATCCTTATGTCAAAGAATAACTTCGTAGCCTTTAATTAACATCAAATGTCGATGGGTGGGAAGGAGAGCATATGCAGTGCTGGACATTTGCGCATGTCATGCTTTACGACGGCACTGCATCGATCCTCTTCACTGCAGACATGCATTCACAACACATACAGGACGACCAGCCTGTGATTATGATTAACTAATAAGCTGTTTCACTCTTGTATACAATGTGACCAATACAGCTCAGCCACCCCCAAAATCATTCATGTAGGCCTCAGATAGCATTCCCAACTACTGGCAGGGTGATCTTGCTAAAAAATCTCCTCAGATGCTCAAACAAAAGCATGTATTAAATCTAACAGAAGCTTACAAGGGCAACGCTTTACTTAAAAGGGCACAAGTAATGCAGTTTCAGGCTATTACTTATGTATTAATTAACCACAAACTAAATCTTGTCACATACTGACCTCATCTTTGTTCATCATTAATGAATTATCACACAATATTTAACTTAAGCAGTTACTGTATTTATTACTATATCTGTTAATTCTGTAAACCTCTGCGAACTACTGAAGGAATAAGTTATGAATAACACAAGTGGAATGCTGATCTCACGTTTGTACATCATTAATGAATCGTGACGTATCTTTTATCTCAAGTAGCGACTATGTTTATTCATGATTTATATTTCAGTAGTAACTGAAGTTACTGCTAAGTATTTGTGCCCCTCAAGTAAAGTAAAAGTTTTAAATGGAAAGCTAAATCTTGTGATGCAGATCCCTAAGAATTAAGTGGTCAATAGTTCTTATACACTACTACAACTCTGCGTTCGCCTGAGGTCATCGATACTTAATCCTGCTGTAGAACTTTTATTGGTTAAGGCGCATTGCTGTTTTTATGCATTGTGCGACTGTCCCACATCTTGTTTCACGGAGATTACAAGCGACCCAACAAAGGGCAGTGTGTCTGAGCGCCGGGGCCGCCGACTAAGCCTAAGCAATGCAGCAGGAACGTTAATTTTCCCTGAGGGGAAATTAGCACCGGGGCCTGGGTGGGCGGCTTCCTCGCCAGGGGCACAATAGCGCTGTTTACGAAAGGGCCGAGCACCGGCCCACACCCGCCTGTTCTGAATATGTATGCACATGGACTGTGGAAACCAGGTTTCCAAGCACAACGTGGCCAGCTCCAGAATCAGTAGGAACTCTCGCGCCACCCCCCGCCCCCACCGCCCTTCTTCCCAGCATGACTTGGATAAAGAAGTCAGGCCAGATCCTGCAAGTCAAGGATTAGACAGCCCTCGCAAATTATGCTAATAACGTTACAATAATATGCATAGCTATGGATTAAACAATATAACTTCGAACCAGACTCACGATATCACTGTACTGCCATTATTTATCTGTAGCAAACAATTACTATCAATTGTTACATCTTTTAGGGTTGAGTTTTTTTGTAGTTTAGTTTCAGTATTTTGAACATAAACCAAGCAAACTCAACGTTCATTTTAAAAGTAGGTAAATAGGCCTCTTCCTATATGGGTGAGAGTAAAATTTTTCTATCAGTGTTGACCTCGTGATATTTACATCTAATTTTCGAAATACATTTATTTAATAGATGATTTTGTTCAAAATGACACAAGTGAAACGTGTAGCTCCTGGATTTTTTTGTCCATACTTTGTTGCACTGTTATTAAGAGTTTTCAGGTCGGACTTGATTAGCATAAATTCGGTTTCATGCTGTTAAAACGACACCGAGCGCTCGGCTAATTCCGCTTAGCTTCACCACAATTTACTTGCTCGGTTCACCCAATTGACAGCTTAACCTAGAAACAAAGGCCAGCGTACGCAAGGGGATGAGGCTCGGGAACCGCAGATCTAAATAACGACACCCGTGAATTCGCGTAGAGCTACCGCGAGGGTTTCTGATGGCTTACTGTGCCTCAAAAGTATAGGGGCAGCAACGATGGAGCGACTTAACAAATACTGCAAATAAATTACACAAAGGGTCAAAGGTTTAAACGTCTTAAAACTTCGCTTGCATAAATCATCTAGAGTTAAAAAAAAAAATCACAGAGTTATGGTTTTATATTGATTTATAATTGGTTGCAGACGTAGTGAGAGGGAGTAGCAGGCTTTGAACCACTCAGAAGTGAGGTAACTCTTCCTTGTGGAGACTTTTCTTTGGATTTCAAATTCATTCACAGGCAAACTACTTCCTTTTTCGATTTATAAAATACACGCTCAGCTGCACAGAGAGACACAGAGGAACTCTGGGGAGGTAATCGAAAAAGCCGTCATTTATAAAGAACATTTTTACTTATGGTGGATTACGTCCTGGATGACGGCCATGTTAACTCTTACATGCTGTAGTCTTCTGGAAAGACCCGGAATGAGTAACCATATACTGTAGTTTAATCCATTTTAATTAACAATAACACTGCGCCTTCATTCGCTGAATAAATGTGTTTTGCTTTTCAGGACTGGAGACCTCTGTATTGTGATTCGGTAATTTATAACTCGCTAAGGCTAAGCTAAAATACCGTTCTGATTTATACTGGTTATATTTGGCACGAGCAGCACGGGCCCGCGATCAGGAAGCTGGCCTTTTCCATGTCCGCAGCGTAACAGCCTGCAGTCTGCCACTAAAACAGAGGAAGGGGCTGTCAGAGTGGTTTCAGAGTTGCCGTACGCCACTCGATTTAGGATGAAATAATACTCTGTCAGAACGGGAGACAACATTAAGCCACTCTGCCCCCCCACCACGGCTGATGCCAGGCCACTCATATCTGAACGGTCATCAAGCGGCGATTGGGAAAAGTGCCACACATGACAAACGGGCCCCTGACGGATGAGGTCCGCTAGATGTGTGGCCGCCGGCTGATTCACGGTCTCTGCCTGGCCCCTGCGCTCTAACTGGGCCCGAATTAGTAGAGGTCAGACCACACTCACATTCAAAATTTATCTCTCATGTAACAAGTCTGCATGTACGAAGCCTGCTTCTGTATTTGCTTTTAGTATTAGATTATGTTTTGTGCTGTAAAAATACTGCATCACCATCAACGTCAAATATGTCCTTCTCATATAATGGCATTACAATTTAACCCTTGTGTATTTTACTTCTTCCGTTCTAAATTCTAAAATATATAGAATTTAACCTCATTTTGAAAATGGACTGGGGTAACTTTGACCCCAAAAATAACACAGGGGTTAAGCACTTTGGAAAAGGTTGCGGACAACACATATCTAAAGGAGCTTTCTTGGGATACTGAGGAGCATGTACTTGTTTACTTGGATTGTTTACTTACTAGTACTGTTTACTTGTTTACAAAATCATTGTTTACTATTGTGTATAATGTATACTATTGTGTATTTTTTTTATATCCAGTATCTATTGTTCAGTGCCTAGATGTACCAATGCTCTGCCTGTAGAAATTTTGCTTCAAGTGACTTGACTTGACTGGATTCCTGCTCTCTATGTGGCTCTTACATTATATATGGGCATCGAGTTTTGCACGTTTATTCTGTTGAAAGCATCCAAAAATCATTTCTCCTGAGCCATGAGGTATGGATCCAGAGGATACTGGCACTCAGTGAAACATTTCGTTTGACGAAGCGACACCGAATAGCTAAGGAGAGAGAAACAAAGCTAATTATTAATGCGTAGCTAAATCAGAGTAACCCAGAAAAACAGGGGTGCAGAGCGCCAGCCCGTGACTCAGTGACTGCTGCCTGACAGCTCACCTTGGGTCCGGAGTACTGTAAAATCCAGAAGTGTTTACTGCACAGCACATTCTCAGGTGGACCGGACGTACTTCACTGACTTCATTTGAGTGCCTGTCGCCTTTTCGCCACAGTGACTGCAGAGCGTGATCTGATCTGGAAAAGCTAGGAGTATAAAGCATAAGGCAAATATGCCCTTCTCCCATCAGCACACACAGATTACATGTGAATGAAGGTGGAGCCCTGCAGACATCATGTGCAAACACATAGAGAGCCTTCATGAGACACACGCATGTAAACACGCACTCGCTGAACATGTGGTGGGCCGCTACGGACACAAAGTATGTTTTGTGAGAAGTATATTTTATATTAGTGGCACTGGGCTGTAATTATACTAACTAAAGCGATATCCTTTCTCATTACACCTCCATTAATGGCTCGCTCATGTACGCACAAACAAGCTCTTTGTTCTACCAGCTTCACTGCCCAGTGTCAGTTCCCGTTAATACCGGCTCCCTGATTGGCCCTGATAAGTGCTGCCGTTTCCAGGCCCCGCCGAGCTCTTACGCACAGGGTCCAGCTGACCGGCACGCCGCCTGCATCCAGGATTCGGCCCGCCGTGAATCGGGCTCTTTGTCTGACCCGCTTATCCTGATTGCCACCGGCCCCGCGCGATCGCCATGGGAACAGCCGCGTTGCCGCCCTCGGGGCCCGTGTTTGCTTTGGCAGGGAAGCGAGGCGGCTTCAGCGATGGTGCGGTTTGCTGCGTCCGTGCGGGACGACTTCAGATACAGAGTTTTTGTCCTGGAGCCGGAAAAGATTACGCAGGAGCTCCCCCTAGGAAGGGGGGGGGGGGTCTGTGTTCCTAGGGCCACGGATACCCAAGTAGGCTGTACAGCCAATGAGAGCCCCACCCCTCCTTGTGTAAACTGGACCCTATCCGTATTCGTGAACAAGATAGCAACCTCCAGCCTCATGATCATGTCAATACCACTGCTGTTTGGAAGCCACTAATAGCACCCCCACTATGCCGTGAACTTCGTCAGCTGTCACGGCACCTTCTCCTTCTCCCGCCGTTGGTCCTGAACGCCACTGAAAGCCAGTGAGATGGAGGCCGGGTGTGTTTTCATGTGGGTTTCACTCACTCGCAAGCTAGCGGCGTTAAAGCAGCTGTGGTGCCTGTGTGTGGTGTCACATCAGGGGTGTCACGCTGCTAGTGACATGTTTAGCTCGCTGCTCACATTCTGACACTTCACCCCCCCGTTATGGAATCTGACACTCCCTGCATACTGAGTTGCAGTGTGTCCTGTGCACCCAGTGTGGGAGTGTGTCCCGCACATAGAGCTGCAGTGTGTCCTGCGCACCCAGTGTGGGAGTGTGTCCTGCGCACCCAATATGGGAGTGTATCCTGCGCACTCAATATGGGAGTGTGTCCCACACATAGAGCTGCAGTGCATCCTGCGCACCCAGTGTGGGAGTGTGTCCCACACATAGAGCTGCAGTGTGTCCTGCGCAACAAATACAGGAGTGTGTCCTGCACACCGAGCGGCAGCCATGTACGTTTGTCACTTCCAATGTGACCCAACAATCCAATTATACAGGAGCTATAGCACCTATACCACATAACGTGTCAGAAATACGTCATGTGGTTTACTCTTAGTCAGGGGTCGCAGTTTCATGGCCTGGTAATATATGTAGACATCATTATATCTGAGTCTGAGGACTATGGCTTAGACAATGATCAGTCTGGACAGATGAGTAATCGCTTTTTAAGTGAGACCGGCAAGAAGCCACCCCCGCTTAATCATATTACCGTGTTCCCATCAGCCTGTGGCTTTTCACACTGTTTGGAGGGGGGGGGGGGATTTGGCACAGTGGTGGTGAGAATGCACGCCGTGTTTAAGGCCTCCAGACAGCTAGCTGTGTGATGTTAAGGTAACCCCCCCGAGGAAGAGCTCAAAATGAAACTCAGGATGGTGGTACCGTTTACACTGACTGTAGTGAATTGCAAAGCAGCTTTCCTGGAGGACACAAGTCAGCGCAAGATTAGATAAGAGCTCATTTTATTATTTTTTCCCCCTGGAAAGACTCACTTTGTATAAATAATTAGCCACATTGCCGCAGTTGAGACTGCTTTTTCCCATCATTTTCTGACTTGTGAGAGAGCGAAGGTCTTTCAGGCAGAACAAACTCATGACTCCATTTGCTACAAACTCCAAACTCTGGCCTTGCCGTGATATGATTTAAATATCTATGAGGTTAATGAGTATGATCGGAATGCTGTGATTTCCAAGCTAAGGAAATGTGGGTGTTTCAGTCAGTTTGAGAAACGTGACGGGAGGCTTCTGTAACCCTTCTCTCATACCATGATGGATTCAGTCGAGCTGAAGACTTTTCATGTCAACTTTTCCTCTCCGGCATCATAGAAATGCTGTTACAGCAAGACGTCTCTCCCCTGTGATGTAAAAACCCCTGGATCTCAAGGTTTACAAGGTTTTAGATCATAGACAGTCCTTTAGCTTTGGGGCTGCTTTGACCCGCAGGCCAGTACGAGTGATTTCCAAACCATGCATGGGGCGTGGTAGTACCGGGGGTGCGCCGTCCCCAGGCTAATCCTTCCAGAGCTCCTGTGGTTTCCGGAGAACCTGAGGGAGTCAAAGTTCAAAACCCCAACAGTGTTCAAGGCAAACCTCAGGATATGGGTCATTATGACCCCGCTGCACACAAAGCAGTAATGGGACAAAAATAGGAACATTGTTTTAACAGCTGCAGGTAAAGGTTTGTTTACTGAAATGCACAGCAAACCTACCAGCCTCAAACAGTAGGTCACAGAGATAAATCCCCTGCCAGGGGACAAGCGAGCTTACATCGTTGACCAACTTATGATAGTTGACCAACTTAAGGAATGTTTTCGTATGATGGTTTGTAATCTAATTAGGGAGTTGCAGCAAAATCCTGCATACCCAACGGCCCTCTCTGAATAAGACTGCCTACCCCTGGTTTAGTTCGTCATACCAGCCTATGATGGTCATTCTAGCTGGTTAAACTGGTCATACCAGCATGACCAGCTTGATAGGCTGGTCACACCAGTATGATCAACAGGTGACCCACCCAGGTAAACCATCAAAGCAAAAGCTGGGGCAGGACCATCTAAGACCATCTTAGACCCTCTAAAACCAGCTACCAACATAAACTTTTAGCAGGGTGCATAGGAATAGGGCTGAGCTCTGTGCTTTTGCTCACAGAAGGGGTGGATGGCCCACAGGCCGGCAGTCTGCTGTGTATAGTTACTTTTTTCTTTAATAAGTCCTATAAGCATCCTCTAAAGACGAGCACAACGCTAAAAACAGAAGCTGCCAGAATTTAAGCGAAGTGCGGAGACGGAGGTCTCAGGTGATGCAAAGCTCTACTGTCCTTTCGAGTAATTACCCGCTTTAAAGCTTCACACGGTTCTCACAGTCCACTTATGTATCATTAAACGGCCGACGTCGCCCCGCACACGCTAGAGCCGTCTGCAGATGTAAACACGACGGTCCGGCCTCCACGACAGGCCGCGAGGACTTATGAGGACGCTCAGGTGAGCTGTTCATCTTCCAGGCCATCCGGCCTGCAGGTTCCTTCAGGACGCGCTCTTGCCGTAAGACGCAGAAGTGTAAAAACACAAATGTGTGCCCTGGCCCGTAGCCAGCCCCAGAGGCGGTGAGGGGGTCTGAGCGTGATGCGTGATTCTTCAGGGGCGAGTCGGAAAAGAGAGATGGATACACCTGGATCCTTAAATGCACCCGTCGACAAATAAATCTGATATAAGGCGAAGCAACCCCCAACCTGCCCTGGCTTCACCTTTAAGTGAAATACACCGAGTTTGCACACTGTACTGTTATGGGTTCAGTCTCATCTCAGTAGGGGCAAAGCTGCCTTCAGCAGGCCCAACTGTGGAGTACCTCTATGGACATCATACTTGGGTGCCTTGAAACGTGTTTACAAATAGGATTATTTTTCATTTTATTCATTTAACAGACACTTTTATTCAAAGACAGCAGAGGCAGACAGCCCAGGGAGCAGCTGGGTGGCCCAAAGGAGCCCAACGGCAAAATCATTCTGCCAACTCCAGGATTCAAACCAACAACCTTCCAATCACACATATTGCCCTCTAACCCACAGAACCACATACCACCCAAGTGTTTTCATTGTACAGATTTCACTGTACATATTCTATTATTATTATTATTATTAATTATTATTATAGTTTGACGGAGGCAATGCAAGCAAAGTGCATAAAGCAGTGCATTCGGCCCCATCAAAGCAGCCTGCCGTCCCCAGTGGCGAGAGCAACGAGTCAGAAGCACGTAGATGTTCTGGATATCAGTGTGGAATCCATGGTGAAATCCTGCGTCTCGCCCATTGGACGTCCCCAGGAAAGGATGCCGAGATCCACCCGGGGAACGCACCAGGGTCATAAATGTGTGGGCCTGTATTTATGGGCAGAGCTCTTTAAGCTCTTTAAGCATTCTAGCAGATCGGAGGCGCGCTGGAAGAGCGGGGCTGGGTCCGGCGAGATCGCGGAGCTGTCCGACTCCACCGGAGAAATATTAAATTACACGGTCTCGCGTGCTGGCCGCTTTTAATTCTTCCGACAGTAGCAGGGTGGATTTCGCCTGTGGATCCGTGTTTGTCTGGCGTCGTCATGCCGGGGAGCGCCTGACTCTGATTAAGCGGCAGACTGCATTGGGGAGGAGACAGCGGAGAAGGTGAGAGAGCGGCGGCTACGTTGCTGTGGGTGTACCGACAGCGTGTGGGAAGTGGTGGAGCTTCAGGCAGTGAGCAGGATGCCCTCTGTGGCCCGTCTGTACCCTCCTGCAGGGGCTAACCCCACTGAAAAAAATAAAAACCAGCTTATGCTGGTAGCTGGATTTATCTTGTTTTAGCTGGTCTGAGATGGTCTAAGATGTTCCAGCTCTTGCTACTCTTTGACGGTTTACCTGGGTGGGTCACCACCTGGACATAATGGTGTGATCAGCCCATCAAACTGGTCATGCTGGTATGACCAGCTAAACCAGCTAGAATAACCATCATAAGACTGAATGACTAGCTAAACCATCCAACCATCATGTTAAAATATGCCAAATGCTGGTCAGCTATTATGAATTGGTCAAGCTGTTTTTTCTTCAGCAGAGAACCCCGAGCGTTGAACCGGGGAGCGCCAGAGTAATGCATCAGAGGAGGGCTGGAAATTGGTGGGCTGCTTCTGAGCGGTAGAGTTGTCAAACAAATCAATACTCAGATACTAATCGATACTGAAAATTATTATTGGATTAGATACTCATTCGCAATAGTATCGATACCAACAGTGCCGTCTTTGCCTCCTGCAGCTGTCACGCAGCTTCACACAGCCCCTGCCCTCCCTAGCAGCTGAACACATGGACGCTAGCTGACAAGCCTATATGCAAGCGATACTGTAAGAACGGTAGGCGATGAAGCCGAGTAGCGCAGCAGACTTGGCGAAGCATCTTAAAGACCGACACCCCGATCTTTATGATGAATTTCAGTCAAGCTCCCGTCTCAACAGCAATAAAGTATTAAACAGTAATCATAAATGTTAACCAGGCCAGCATACACGTTAATGTTAGCTGTTTAACTATTACCACATTGGCTTATAGCCACATTAACTCTCTGTTAACTAAGTTATCATTAAGGTAACGATAACGTTAACATGGGATCTTAGGCAGAAAACGTTATCAGTCCCGCCCGTCTGTAACGTTAATAGACAGTATTAATTTAACAGGACAAATAATTCAACAATTATTTGTGTTTGAAAAGTGCTATGTTTCTCTCGAAGTCCCAGACCGGAGCTGAGAAAAGTGGACCAGCAACTATACAGAAACAGTACCTGTGGTATCGAAAATGGTATCGATTACCGATTATTTTCCTGAGTATCAGTATCGAGTGTGAAATCGTAGCATTGTGACACCCCTACTGAGCGGTGAACAGTAAGGCAGCGATCAACTCGATGAGAAATCGCTGCCCGCTATATGTCTGCCAGCAACCAGCGGGCGACTAACCCAAAGTTTTGTCTACACGCTCCCTGAAATGGCCGAGACGACCGTCTACGGTGCCAGTTAGCGATGCGAGCAGGGGAGAGACTGCACACGTCACAGGGTTCTTTGTGGGAATCTGCGGCTTGGAAGGCACAACCTCCCCTGGCCGGACCCCACACGGCCTGGGAGCAGACGGGCCCGGGAACCCCCCGCAGCATGGACTTTCTCCCAGAACCGGCGCTCGTTACAAATATAAACCGCAGGCCTGCCCTCAGCAGTTCCCCAATGCTGCATGTCCCCAGACGGCTCTTGGAAAAATAATTTTCAAGAGGCGTGTGGGCCGGGCCGTGAATTTCAGCGTCCTGTTTCCTAACGTGACTGACATTTTGATGAATGACGCCCTCGTAACCCGCGAATTAAAAATCGCTGACCGCTACCTCGGCCGGTGCCATAACACATGCTCGCCGGCATGCGTGTCCCTCGAGGTCACGGACACGCCGCCGACGCTAGCAACAGCATAGAGGTATGATCCTGCGAGGTGTGTTGAAATGTCACGTTGATGAATGAGCTCGGTCCTGACATTGGACACACACGTGTGTTCAGGGCGGCGTGTGCGCCGCAGGATGGCACAGGGGGCGTGTTCGCAGTGTGGTTACTTCCTACAAGGTGGCTTCACCATGAAACCGAATTTCTTCCTGCTGTTGCATGTTTCTAGCACCATCTCTGGATGCCTTTTATCATTAAATTGCTATTTAAAGATAATTTATAATTCAGTACTATGCCCATCTTTCTAATATCGATAATCATAGAAAACTATACTACCCTACAAATGCAAAACACCATAAACTTGATTAAAAAAAAAAAACAGTTATGATCAACATTACATCTCTTAGGCTTTATTTTGGAACACATTATCTTAATTTGACTGTGCTTGGTTTTTGAAGAAAATACTATCATTTACTTACCTGCTACTCACATGGAAGGACTGTCAAAATCTTTGAAGTGTCACAGGGGAGCCCTAGGCAGTGGGACACCCTGGATAAGATGCCAGTCAATCACAGGGCACATCACTGCCAACACACACACATTTACAAACCATATGTTTGTGGGGACCATCCATGCATTTCTATGTGCATAACCCTAATCCCAACAATGACAACCTTAACCCCTACCCAGCCCTAACCTTAACCAGAAGCAACCAAACTAAATACAAGACTTTTGGCATTTTTAGTTTTTTGATTGCAGTGATTTTTATAAAACTGAATTAAATTTTCTCTTGTGGGGACTGAAAAAATGGTCACCACAAGGTCAAAATAACAGGTTTTTATCACATTCTGACAATGTAACATACACATAACACACACATACACGCGCGCACAGGGGAGGCAGTAATCGACCCCTCAACCCTGGCGACATGAGGCAACAGCGCCACCCACTGAGCCCCGCTGCATGCCATCCCATGATCCAAATTTTCACCTTCGGAAAAAGTTTGTTTTGCGAATGAGTGTGGCGGAGAGGAGGGAAGCAGAGACACCCTGTGTGGGGGATTTATAGCCGTGTGCTAATTAAGTGTAACAGGAACTGCAGAGTTTCACTGCAGCTGGGACTGAGGATGGCACATTGCCCAATCCCAACTGCCTATAAACGCACAAGCCGCTCCTGAGCGGGCCCCTGACCCGGCCCTCGTTGGTTTAGGGCCTCAAACAGACACACGCGGCTGTGTTAAAGAGCTGCTGCTCTGCTGATAGAGGAAAGCTAGGGGATTATCATGCATTTCCCAATATGGAGGCAGGAGGGAGCCCCCTGATATGGACCCACGCTGCAGATCAGTATATCAGGCTCATCAGTGCTGCTGGTGACAGTGTGTCTCTCAGCGGGTGAGGTCTCCGTGTCTGCAACCGGAACGTTGCTAGCTCAAATCCTATCCACAGTGGAATAATCAATCCTTAATCCTCTGAAATGCACCAGGGATGCTGGACAAATGGCCGACCCTACACTCAGACCCTCAACTGTGTGTATGTCTCAAAGGAGAGCAAGATGGGATATGTGCAAACTGAACAATTTCAAAGTACTTGTGCAAATGGAAAATAAAGCGTCATTTCTGTGTGAACTTTTCAGTATTAATTTAGCAATAAATGGAAATGACAGGCCAGCGCGCGTGTCGTGTGGTCCTAGGCTGCTACGTCTGGCCCCCGGTGGCACTCTCACTGTCATTGGCCGTGGCCAATGTTCAGGCGGGTTGTGCTGTCTGGCTACCCCAGGTGGGACATGATGGACGGCCTTTGGACTTGAATGTCCTCATAGTACAGGAAAATACCGACAGACAAAACGGGCGTGGGATAAGTCCTGCAGGTCTCCAGCCTGTCTATTTTTCGGCTAATTTAATACATTTCAACTAACATATTAAACGTTAAACACCACGGACAGCAGAAGAACAACTCTTTCCACAGGAAGCAGTGGTTCAATATTTATGATTTTAGACTCGTTATTTTAGTCTGACCAATGACACAGACTTGACTGAAACCAACAGAAATGTATATGTCTACACTGTAGCTCTGTCTGGTAAACAGTGGATTTATAAGAACTTTATACCTAAAATAAAGCCAGATCTGTTTGAGTCACTTAAGCTATGTTCACACTACTAAGCTACAGTGACTCAGATATGACTTTTTTTGCTTGAATATGACTCAGATATGACTTTTTTTGCTTGAATATGACTCAGATATGACTTTTTTTCAGAACTGTGTGGACACACAGATCCAATCTCTTCAAATCAGATTTGAGTCACTTTCATATCTGGTCCTAGATCGGATACGTATCAGATTTGTGGTCATGTGACATGAATGTGAACAGTCAGATCAGGTCTTTAGCGCTTAGGACTCACGGCAGCTTACCGTTTGATGTTTTTAGAAATTTAAGATTAACATGTTGTCTATAAAGGCACCAAATAATGGTTTTCAAAGCACAAAAAATGCAACTGCAGTGAAAAGAAAAAAAAAACTAATATTTTGACTACAGAGGCAGCTTAAGGGGTTTTTAAATACCTTTGTCCTGGATTACGGGCAATGATTGTTCCCATTCAGTAATTACACTTTGGTAAATCACACACAGCCAGCAGTTAATCTTACAGAAACAGAAGCTGGGAAAGGTGAATCAGGATACAGAAGGAAACCCAGGCAGTTCAGGCACTGTGGGGCCCTCTACGCATTCATTTGTTATTTTGATAATTTATGCTTGGAAATATTGTACTCCACAAACTGTATGAGTTATTGGCTTGATGGTGGGGGAGAATTTGCATGTACTTGGACTGTAGATAAAGTGAGTCTTAAAAACCACCGGAGATCTTTTATTTTAGGTCCAGACGAGCCCCCTGTACGATTTTCAGAAATGATTTCTCGTGAGGAAGTGTGTTTGAGATGTGACCAAGATTTGATCTGCTTCAATGGTTCTTTACATCCTTTGTGCAGCTTTTATTTAATAACTAAATCACCTCTAACTCCCCTCTGAAGATTCTTCAGCATGCATGTCACATCTGTTTTTACTGCATCCAAACATAAAAAAACAAGCATGCCAAAATGTAGGGGGAAAAATGGCTGTTAAATTGAGCCGTATTTAGATCCACCTGATCTCATCGTCAGCCGTCCTGACATCGGTAGGTAATACAGGAATGCATGTAACCATTTCCCCCTGAGATACTACATAAAGTAAGCTTGTCTAAATAAATCTGAGCCCCTGACCTCCAAGCTCAATCCTCTGCAGGGCATTAGGAGAATCAAACCTGTCAATCAAGTCACAGATCTTCTGTTTACGTTACAAGCTCCAACCCTAGTGGCCAGGTCCCAGAGCAACAATAGCTGAGAGGAGCCGAGATCCAAAGCACACAAACAGGCCAGGCGGAATATTCCGGACCTTCTCCCGGCACTTCTTACAGCTTTACCGTGGTGACGAAAGGTGTCGTGTTATTCAATAATTCTGAGATTACGACTGTCTCGTCCATCCCCTCAAACTCACGGTTAAACAAGGCTACCTTTTCAAAGAAAATAATATATACGCCATGTTTGCTTGACTGTAATTAGGCCATAATTTAATAGTGTCAACTCAAATTGGGCCCTTAATTTTTGAGGTCAGAAGCAGCCAGTGGGTCTGCCTGGCAAGTGGAAGAACCCACAAGTGAGGGGATGGAAGAGAGATCAAAGAACTTCAGTGCAACACAAACGGACAGGCAGAATGGTGCGAAAGGACACAGGGGCAGATTCATTGAGAGGACACCGTGAGACCTCTGCTAGGCACACCCATAATGCAATGTGACACTACACTATTCTGGGATGAGGGCACTAGAACCAGGGGTGACATGGTGGTGCTGTGGTAAGCACTGTTTCCTCACACCTCTGGGACCAGGAGTTGAGTCTCTGCCATGGCTCTAGTCAAGTAGAGTTTGCATCTTCTCCCCGTGTCGTCATGGGGTTTCCTCCGGGTACTCCAGTTTCCCCCAACAGTCCAAAAACATGCTGAGGTTAACTGGAGTTTCCAAATCGCCCGTAGTTGTGCATGTGTAAGAGAATGATGTGTGAGAGTGCTGTCTGATGGGTTGGTGCCCATCTTGGGTTGTTCCCTGCCTTGCACCTGTAGGATCCGGACCCCACGTGACCCTGAATAGGACAAGCGATTACAGAAAATGGATAGATGGATGGATGGATGAATGAATGGATGGACACTGGGACCCAAAGACCAGCTTCACAGAGGAGGACACAGGAAGAGGGAAGATGTCAACTTTGTGCAAAATGGGGGCGTTGCAGTGCCATGGAAGTACTGGTGCAGAACTGCTGGTGACACTGACAGCTGGATGTGGTACCAGTGCTGTTGCAGGGCTTAAATCTGCCTCAGGCCCCCAGAAACCCACGACAGCATTAATGGTGACAAGACAGTGCCGGCAAAGCCAAGGGCCTTCGACTGACCACCCTGACAGCAAGACCAGGACAGAATACAGGTGCTTCTCGACTTACGACAGAGTTAAATGTTGTTAGACACTGTATGAGATGTTTACACTGGCTGGGTAGATGCAGCCACCACCCGGCATCAGTAGAAAGTATCGTACTGCATATTGCTGCTCCAGTAACAGATCAAAATTCAAAGTTGACTACTGAAGGCACATCGCTATCACAGCTTCGTAAAGTCAAAATACGGTAAGAACAAAGCATCGTAAATAGTAAGTAGTTACTATGGCGACCATTTTCACCTTCCACTCCCAGCAGGTACAGACTAACATGCCTCAAACTGATTGGCCGTTTCCCACATTCCGGCCCTATAAAGCTGTCGATGGCTGCTGAGGCCGCTGGAAGCGCGAGGCATCAATCCGCATCAGGAGGGGTATCTGGATCATGTCTGCGGAGCTCTTGTTAATCAGCTCAGGTGAACTGCCACCTTACGAGGTCAACTTCACTATACTGGACACCATTCAATCGCTCGTTCTTTAATGACTATTTCTTCTCCACGATTTGTTATAGCAGGAAACCCATGCAAGTCGCCTTAGCCGTCTTCTCATTATTTATGACTTTCTCGGTTGATATATAATGTTTCTGTTTTCTCCCCCTGATATTAAGTATTCAAACGCAGAGGAAAAACTGTTTTTGTGCTGAGAGCCTAGTTAAACCTGTATGCTGAGTAGCAGGGAGCCAAGGCAGTGCAAGCTTAAAAACGAGACGTCAAAGGAACCTGAGAAACAGTCGCTTGGCTAAGTAAATGCATAATAAACAAATAAATATGATTGAAAATCACACTTATTTGAAATGATCGTAAGAAAATATTGGCTTTGACTGAAATATTCTCCCAGGCTGTATATTTGAAATGAGTGGTCATGGAATACGAAATGAGAGTAGAAAATGATGAATAATATTGATATTACAACCGTAGGCAAGTCGGGGACGAACAGAAAATTAGAGCTGATTGCTGAAACGGTCCGAGTAGCTGGAAAAAGCCGATCAGCCCGGTCGCCGGACAGGCCATGATGTATTACCCTTGACAGAATGGCGGCGTGCGCCTGGCATTTTTCGGCACGCCGCCCTCCCACTGGAGCTGTGGCCGCTGCACGGAGACAGAGGAAGGCTGGGAAGCCACACCCCTCTCCCCCTGCTGCCAGGGACGCTAGCAGGATCACATGGGTTGTAACTTTCTACTCACTGCATCCCCCCCCTTCCGGTTTCACCCACCGCTTGAAAAAAACAGAACACCATTAATGCATGCACCACGGCACTGCCCAAGCGCATACACTCCAGTCTCACTGCGGAGGATTCAAGAAACGCAGCACCAGCAGAATCTGATGTGCCATGTGTATGAACGAGCATGCCCAGAAGGATCATGCTTCAGGAATGTCCGTTCATCTTTCAAGCACTTATCCAGCACAGGGTCACTGGGGACCTGGAGCCTATTCCATGCAGCACAGGGTGCAAGGCAGGAGTGCACCTTGTATGGCATGCTGGTCCAAGACAGACCATATACATGCAGAAACACGTTGAGGGCAATTTAGAGATACCGTTTCACCTTTGGATTACAGGAGGAAACTGTAGCACTTGGACAAAAACCAGCATAACACAGAAAGAACATGAGAATTGCACACGCAGAGGAGGTGGAATTTGACCCGCCAGCTCCAGAAGAATGAAGCAACAGAGATGCTAAACCACTGATCCGCATCATGTGTGGACATTATAATTAAGGGAAGACAGGAAGATGGAAGTGCAGAAGGACCACAAAAGCTGCAAAGGACTGTGGGTCCACCAACCAGGTCTGAACATTCGTGTGCAACAAGCTCAGGCGAAGGACCCTCCCAGAACTTTCACAGCAGTCAGTCGTTTTCAGAAATCATGCTACTAATATTCTGTTCGTGATTTTTCGAGACAGAAATAAGACAAAATAGCTACAGCCTCATTGAGTTTCCTTTCAACACAAAACTGTTCCAACAATAAAAAGCACATTTCTGGGCTCTTTCTTTGTGGATGCCAGAGACAAGAGCAAGTCTGCCACCAAGTGCTGGATTGTGCGAGCATGGAAATCGCAGAGCACGTCCAGAGGGATCAGATTCACAAGCTGCAGAGGGGGAGGAGGCCTGAGCACCATCCACCGCCAGCGCATGCATTGCATGTGTGATTGGAAAGGCTCCCAGCTCAGAGCTGAGCTGTGCCCAGCGCACTCCAGCTACTCCAAACAGATGCTGGGCGGACAGCCATGGTGGAAGGGGGAGAGCGGCAAAACCCACGCGCAGACTCCCACCCACCCCAGCCAACTGGCCAAGCAAAACAAAATAGCTCAGCTTAAAGCATCCCCACATCACCTTCGTACTTTAACAACAGGTCCAAGGTCAGCACCGCTGACCCTGTGGAGAAGAATGGGAGCAGGAGCCACATAAAGCTGGTGGATCACGTGTTGACTTTCCAGGTCTACTGCCAGTCCCAGTAAGACTTGTGGGAAAGCTGGGGGTGTGTTGACTGATCCATCCTGTCACTGGTCTGTGTCAAACCCTGTCCCAGGTGACCGGCACCAACATCAATCATGCTCCCGATTGATCTTTTTTTTGGGTGCTAGGCAACAGATTCATGCAAGGTATCAGCCAACCCCCCCCCCAAAAAAATGACCACTGGATTATCGCTTATAAAACCAATAAACACCCACCTGAATTCAATTCAATACATTTTTATATAGCACCTTTCATAATGCCCCAAGGCTCTTTACATAGATGCATTGTGATACATTCCGGCATCGTTTATACAGAAGTTCAGCAGTTGCTACTGGGGGAAGGTTTCTAGAAACCATGGAGAACGTCCTCCATCTTAATACACTTCAGTCGAAAGTAAATGTCACTCTCAGACAAAAGCGCCATCAATTTCGGACATCCTACTCTGATACTCAGACCTCAGAGCCCAATGGATCCAGTATTCACCTATGAATATACAGAAGACTGAGCTACAGTATATACCAGTGGGGGCTGGTGGCTAAACAAGTTGAAGTGTTAGAAAGAGAATACATTTTGCTATAGTTGTTTATGCCTTCTCTAGCTCTTTGGACCAACTGCCCCTGGTATATATGGTTCTAACTGGCTGTTAGTATAATTCAGTCATGGTCAACATGAAACTCAAACACATGAATATACGAGGGGCACAAGATAAAACCAAGCGATGTACCACCACACCGCCTGCAGAAACAGCCACCCCGAATAAACCGGGCTGAAAATGAGATTCATTACTGAGGTCTTGCATAGTTTTTTGTGGCATATCTACATCCGCGCAGCAATGCTCTGGGTACGAACGTAACTGGTTTCTGTAAGAGAGAGAGACCACATCTTGGCAGAGGTGGCTGGCGGTCGTGCCACCCTTCGATGGGAGCACTCCGCCACTGTAGGAATTTCACCATCTTGCTGGATGCAGGGATTTTCTTGCCTGCTTTCCACTCGCACTGGCCGCTTCGCAGAGCAGATGCTAGCGCATCCGGGAACATGCAGGTCTTTAAGCCACATTCGCCTCATCTGCTACACTTACGTGCTGTATTTTAGGTGCGGCGTATCTCCAGATAACGGTCTGCAGGTGAAAGTTACTTATAAGACTAACAAAACGGTTGCCCTTTGCATGGCTGTTCCAGCAAAACTGCAATGCATTAACCCAGCAATCTGCAAGCGTGATGAGCTCTAAATCCATTATATTTAGGTTTTATTCTAATACGTGATTTACATTCCACGACTTTAAGCAATGGGACTCATTATTCAAATACCTTCAGCGCAAAACCATGTATCAACCTCTATAAACATGTCCTGAAAGTGCTTACGACCAATGTCAACCAAATGCAAATCTATCGAGCATTCATTTTCAATGAGTAATTTTCCAGTTATTGCTGTGGTTTTCCAGAACCTGTTCTCGGAAGTAGGCTGCATATGCCAGAGAAACGCCCTTGGTGGAAGTATTTTCTTAACATAAGCTTAAAATTGCATTCAATTCCATTAATTTTAGTGTGGATAACAGCTATGTCTGATGTTCAACCACCTATTCCTTTCAGGGCCCAGTGTCTTCTGAGGGCAAATCCTGACTAAAAAGTACAGCAAACTCCAAGGGACATATTGTATTTCTTATAAATGGGCAGGGGATGTCTTATAGACTAGAAGAACCTGTAAATTCTGGGTATGACTTTTATTTAATCATACAGGGATTCTCTGTTCATCTTCTTCCAAAATATCACCCTATCTCCCTGTAACCTGTGGTACAGCTGCTGGAGGTCTGCAGCACAAACCATGTCTACTCACTTAAGGCACAGAAACCTCTGGAAAAGCAGTCAAACACAAAATCATATTTCCCAGCCTTGAACACATCATTGATGTAATCAGTTACTAAAAGGCAGAGTGTACTGCACTTAGTTGCCCAATAGAAAACGGTTTGTTTTAATAGTGGCAAAAAATACAGCAAAATATACAAACATAAACAGAGGTCTAAAAATGGCAGCCCTCTGCATCTTGAACCAACCAGCTGACCTGGTTGATTAGTGAGTTCTTTATGTGTTAACCTGATATCTGGGCCAGGACTCTGTAAAACTGAGCTTTGCACGGCTGTAATCTTCTTACTTCTAACTCCAGAGCACAACAGCATCCGCTAAACAGGACTGTTACTACTAACAGCTACATTTCCTCATGACAATTAGCGCCACGGTTGCGGTTTGGCCTGTATGAAGGGCTTTGCATACATATCTCATTGGCTAAGCTTTGATATGGTATGATGTAATTCTACAGTTAGAGTTCTAACCATACGAGGGCTGCGAGCCCAGTCTGGATCGTGATTAAACGTAACGGTCTGTCTGACTGCGTTCCAGCTGGCTATCACTGTAGGTTGCATCTCCAGAGGAAAAGATGAAACGAGTCATCATTTGTGCTATAACTACCGCAACATCTAAAGCCAAGGTCTTGTTTGTTGTTGATTAAGCAATGGTTAGGGTCTCCACCACTGATGTCAAATGCAGATGCCATTACGCATTGAACACAATAAGGAATAATCATTTACTTATCTGATGCCTTAGTCCGAAACAACGTACAGTAAAGGGAAAGGTCATGTGTGCTCCCTCACAAAGCCACAACCTTTAGTGATCTTAGCACAATGCTCTACTTGTTGAGCTACATCAAGGGTGGGCAATCTTTTCCAGAAAGGGCCGCTGTGTATGCAAGTTTTCGCTCCCTAATTAGATTACTAATGAAGAGGACTGATTGGCTGAAGAGTCCTCACACCTGGGTTTAAACAGCTGACCTAAAGGATATCCCAAACACCTGCATACACATTGGCCCTTTGCGGAGGAGATTGCCCACCCCTGTGCTAGATGATGCATCGCCACTGATCTGCAAACCCTGTGTTTGCCTGTAAATCGTGGGAGTTCCACTCTCTGATTTCACTCCAAATGCAGCCGTTCCATACATGGATGAGTGTGGGCATGCAGTTAGTGGGATCCAGACATTTGCAGATGTGGAAAGAACTGGCAGAGCCCACCCCCAAAAATCGAAATCACTTCAATCAGTGATAAGGTAGATATAGGCACGTTTGGCCTTTTTCGAGTGACTCCAGGGGGCTGATGGAATATGAGAGCGCTGTCAAGGTGGGAGGGGCAGGATTAGGACTGCCGCTGCCTTTCCCCACTGAAGAAAAAGGCATCACACTGGGTCCATTTGGACCCCAAGCTTTATTTTTACGTCATGCTCTGGCCACAAAGAAAACAGTCTACTGTGGTATGTTTCCTTAATAAACCAAACATGCATGCTGACGGAGGGTTCTCGCTCTCCCTCCCTCCCTCGCTCTTCGTCTCCCTTGCCCTTTCCCCCTTCGTGCAGGACATCAGCCATGACAGGCACAACGACATGGCCCCGAAGCCCCAGGGTTCTGGCCAGTCGCGGGCGAATGGAAGGTTCTAGAAGACCAGAGGCTCGCCGCCCTTTGCTGAGAGATTAATGTCAGGGAAGGAGCTGCGATAGAAAAGATCCAGAGTTTGTGGGACCGCGGGGGATATGCAGGGGTTCTGGGAATCTGAAGCGCAGAAAAGCGACAGATATGTTCTTCAGATTGTGGTATTTCTACATAGCTTCTCTCTAAGACGCTGGGGAAAATCAGCATAAGATGTGGAGAGTTTTGCCACAAAGGGGAAGGACGGCAGGCCAGTTATACAAAGCCAGACAGAGCTGTATTAAATTCCAGCCGCACATGTAGTCGGTGAAATAAGTCGCCTTGGATTTGGGCTAAGCTGCTAAACATAGTGTCTTTCGGGAAAGGAAGGTGAATATTAAGTCAGTGGGCACGCCTGCAATGCCGCCAGCCATGAAGGTCATACCGGACTTACAACGAGCAGAAGACCTGGACTGTGACAGTTCTGGCGAGCTTCCACACTAATAATATGACACGGGTCCCAATCGCAACAGGCAAATCTTGTAAGCCCTGTTGTCAATCTTAGACTTTTCTCATTTCCTGAAGTTCAGAGAAGTCTGAGGAGGGCATTTAGCTAATAACATAACCACTGTTATTACACACAAAAAAAACCCGGTTATTAGTTTTAATATGCTGATATTTGCAGTAACCGATGCAAACCGACAATATTACCAGGGCCATTTCTATTGGCAGTGAAGTGAACAATTGTCAGGACAGACATGACGGAATCGAGAGGCTGGGACAGACAGCAGAGTGCAATAAACCAGTGCTTCCTGGTACAATCCTCGTGGACCCATTGACAGTCCACGTTTTTGCTCTGGGAGGAAGCAAAAATGTGGACTGTCTGGCAGGGAGCTCAGAGGGAGCAAAAACTTGGACCTGCTGTGGATTGGACTGGGAATCACTGCAATGAACTATAAGTACCAAAAAAAAGCCTCTTGGCTGCTATAACCCTGCCACTGGACTCAGTGCCAGTCCTACTTGGCTAACATGCCTTTTATGAACCACTGATAAGACTGGGGCCAAACTTAGCTGCTGGAGAAGGCAGAGATGTTACAGCCTGCCCCCATTTCATACTTTACGGTTCCGTGTTTGTAATTCTTAACGCTTTTGTGATGCAGCCTAATAAGTCACCCTGTCATAGTCAGATGACGCCCGCGGCTAAAGGCTACAGCACCCCGTATAAATACAGCGATGTATTTATGACCCGCTCCCTTCAGAAAAGCTAATACTCGGCAACGTTTCCATTATCAGCTGCTCTACGATGAAAAACGAACGAGCTAAATCTATTTAACGGATTTCCCTCAACGGAAGAAATACTCCGGGAATCTGGTTGGGTGTAGTCAGGCCCCTCTCTTCCGCACATGCTGAAAATAAATGAGAGGATAGCAAGCGAGGTCTGTTTTCTTTACGGCTGAAATGATTCGGAATGTATTTGTGTATGTTCTGGGAATGCCGGCTAGTGTGTTAGGGTCTGTAACTGAGCACTGGCTGATTGTTTACCTAAGCGGAAAATAGCGAGACACCCCGGCTTTGACAGACGGCCGGGCCGGCGGGGCGACAGGTGCTGGAAGACTCTCTGGAGTGATACACCTAGGAGAGCAGCCAACTCAATCAGTACTGAGGGGGTGACTGTCTGCTGACAACTGCTGACACGAAAGCCCCCACGCCCCGACACATAAATACACCTCAATCGCAAACAACTCTGAGACTGATTTTGGATATTTTCTGCTCAGAAGAAAGACAATAAGATTATTTAATTCAGTGATCTTCAAATCTGCTGTCTGGAGACCCCTTGCAAAAAATATTGGTCAAGTCTCGCCACCACCTTCTTTCCCGACCTAACCAGGGGTTGGGTAGGGCGGGTCTTAATTTGACGAACAGGGGGGTGGTCCCTGATGATAAAATTTGCAGACTGCCAACAACAAAATTTGTCGTGCCGGAGGCCGTTGAGGGTTTGCCTACGAAAATCATGTTGTGACCCAGAGTTGACGAACTACTGACTGAATTAACAATTACTTCACTTTAACAATAAAATGCTCAGCATGACTGACGACAGCAGTGGCCGGCAAAAACTCCCTTGCAGGATCGCGCGCGCGTCTTTCCACAGCTTTTACTTTCTTCTGCTGCATGAATGACTTTAAAAATAAACGGGGCTTTGATATGCGCTGGCTGTGAGGAAGGCAGGAGATTTACAGTCAACAATGTTACTTATGATATAGAAACAACTGTATTGTTATAGTGAGTACTTAAGTGAGGCGCTGTTTCCTTGTTCCTACAACACACGAGTAAGTCACCGTTCCTGCGTTTTCTCTTGTTGATTAAGCGCTTTTTCTTCAGGAAACTGAAATGAGCCGAAGCCAAGGAAACAAATCCAAATGTTTCATTCGCGTCGATTTATTATTCCATTTTACAAGCGCTATTGTTACCTAGGAAACGGAAACATTTGGCGATAAACTAAAAGTAAGAACACTGATGAAGGCGCCCAGCCTGTTCATAAAAATGGCCCCTTCTGTTTAATGTGTTTAATTTTGCAAACCCTGTTTTACTAACCTGGACATGTACAAAAGTGGAATATTAATTAGCATATACTGACTTTTGGGCCTGCAGGCATAAAATAAACGTCAGAAGTACGAGATTGTTAAAGGTTTATTACTTACTGTTACAAATAATGTTACCTGCAATTTATCATTTATATTCAAATGGCCCTGGCCTTTTCAGCAGTGATTATTGCTCTGCTCTTGCAAAAACAAGGGAGTCTGCAGGCATGGTGTATGGCTTTGCCATCTGCTCTTAGTTTAGAAACTCGTCCCTTTAAATGTTCAAAATGACACAAATAACTGAAACATATGTTTCTTTGTCAGTCCATAAATGTTTATTAAACAAAAAGCATTGCATAAGCATTAAACCTGGAATCCTCTGTCTTATTTAATCATGAGAAGACGTGTGTTGTTTTTTGGCGAAGTGCTTTAATATCTCGTGGGTAACTGTTGTGGTACCAGCCTTTGACCTCAGCAAGTCCATTCCAAGATTGACAAAGGCAGGTCTGCTTTCCCTCCAGTGTAAATCAACAGATGTTTTGGAGTGGATTAGGAACCAATGGATGGATAATGACTCTGTTCAGAAGGTCATGACCGTAATTTGTTCCAAGGTTACAGCTGCAAAGGCTGACATAAAAATGACTAGTTGGAGGCAAATCACACTCTGCTTCAGGATCCCGAGATGCTCCAACCAGTGTTTTTCAAATACATTTTCAGGTGTAAAATATATGTGTGATTTAGTGATCCATTGATCTGTAATTAACAGCAATACTTAATTCAAATGTTGGTACAGAACTTATCGCAGAAGAGTTTCCCCAACTAATGCCAAGCTTTCCAATCAGCTGAAAGTCTTGGGATAATCCTGAAGTTTGCGATTACCTGACCATGTGATTAACAGGAAGGCAGGAAAAGCTGAATTCCTCACAGCTGGTGTTGATCCTCCTTGAGCCCTTAATGGCTTTACTGATGTCGTTATTTGGATGGTAAGTCCCCTCACCTGTTTATGCCAGGTGAGACCCAGGCACCACTACAGAGTATTACAAACTCGCCGGACTCGAGGACAGGAGCCAGCAGCCGCGTCGTGGGACTTTCCATTTAATTAATTTCAGTTTACTGCAGAACAAAAACACACATAATCAAACCTGTTTATTTATGAGGGGGGGGGGGGGAACAAATTTGGGCCATAAAGGCGTTAAGCTTGGATTTATATTTTCACAGCTCTTTCTGCCCCAGTAATAAGGGGATCTGGGTTTAAAGACTTCAGGAAGTGTCGAGAGTCTTACCCGCATATACAAGTTCTGTTAACTCATTTTTAAATAATTGTTCTACTGTATCAATGATACTTAAATTTTACAAACACGTTTGTATTCATATCTTTGTTGGGACCATCTGTTCATTTCTATGGGCAGAACCCTAATCCCAACACAGACAACCTTAACCCTTACCCAACCTTAACCTTAACCATAAGTAACCAAACAAAATACAAGACTTTGGATATTTTTACTTCTTTGATTGCAGTCACAGATTTCTATGAAACTGAATTTCCCCTTGTGGGGACTGGAAAAAACGGTCCTCACAATGTAAGGTATACCCTAGTCCACACACACAGGATTCAAAATACTGTGTGTAAAATGTCAAAGATAAAGCTGAGGGGTTTGATTATCCATCTTACTGACTGGTCGGGTAACAGCATATTATTCAAAGCTCCAAAAATGAGATAAAATGAAATACTGATTCATATAAACTAATTTAGCATTGTCTGGCTGGCACAATTCGACCAAATTAGGTCCACAGCATATTTAACCACTATAAATGCGGGAGCTTTTTCAATGTCTTGTAACATGTTATGTATATTTTCTAAAAATGAATACATGACACCAGTGTGAAGCCTGATCCAGCCCAGTCTGTAGGCCCCGCAAAGCAAATGGCAGCATGTTAGACTAAGAATCGAGTCTGCATTGCATGCAACCACTGTCAGTGTTCCAGAAGCATCCAGCCACAGTCTAGGGAAGGGAGGCATGAGCACAGGTCACATGACTGCTGAACCGGCCGCTCCACCACGACGTTGCTGAAGATGATGCGGACGCGTGTTTGCACTGCAGCTCTCCAACACCGGCCTGCTCCATCTGCAGCCCCTTCAATGGTCGATTATATACTTTCCATCCATTCATCCCTGTAATCCATCCCACCGCTTATCCTGGACTGGGCCTCGGAAGGGGGTCCTGGACCCCATCCCAGGCACAGGCCATGAGGCAGTCTGCCAGTCTGCCATTTTCCAGCGTTATCTCATTGCGGTTTCTATTAGGTTTCTAAATCCACTCCGTTCGCTGCAAAGGAAGTCATTTCTCGCAGCCCAGACGATAAGCACAGGCCGAACTGCAGGCATCGAGTACAGAAGCTTAACATGGCTTCAGAAAAAGATTTTATTCACACAGACTTAAATTCGAATTAAATCCGTTAGACCTACTCCAGATTTTACTCCGTAATCTTGTGGTCGCCACGGCGATGTTTGTGATGGCGACGTGTGCCAGTAATCCGATGGCTTGCACGGATATACCCGTCAGTCAACAGGAATGCTGGGATCACTTTACGAACTCAGATAGGTTTGCGCTAATGCGGATCTTTTTCTTGCGATATTGTAAACAGCCGAAATATCGAGCTGCTCTCTCATAGCCCTTTGTATTTCCTAGGGCCGAACATGCCGTGCATAAGGTGGCAGCCTTGGAGCCAGAGCCTAAACAAATTCTTGAGGAGTATGGTTAGGGTGTTTCCTTTCTGGAGAGTGAGGGGTCCCCGAGCTCGTTCCAAGCGGAGTGGGACAGCTCCTGGAAGGTGGGGGGGGGGGGGGTTGGCGAATCTGAAGCCCCTTTGTGGCCGTCGCAAACCGCAGGTGAGCCGAGGTGTTGGACTGCAGAGCGCTAGCGTCCAAACGAACACGGGCTTGGTCTTTGCTGGCAAGAGGCTCGTACCAACCTCGCCATGCAGGCCGAGAGTGAATGGCAGCTTCACAGGAGCCCGCGGGCCATCGACCCATTTAGCCTTTTAGACGAAAGTATTTCCTGGCCAGATTAGCCTTGTTAATACGTTTATTTTGCAGCTTCTGTTTCTACGCGTCTCCCCCACCCCCCAGCGGGGATTCCCCCTGGGGAAGTGCGCTGTTTTCCAGATGAGGCTGCCTCCCCGCTCTCTAAAATACGGGTGCACACCCTGGAACACCTGAGCTAATCTTGCCTGACTATGTCTGACGTTT
>JAAGVU020000044.1:359622-380634 GCA_011763525.2 Mormyrus iriodes | reverse complement strand
TTCCCTGCCTTGCGCCCGCAGCCTCCGGGATAGGCTCCGGACCCCCCGCGACCCATATGGAATAAGCAGTTATAGAAGATGGAGGGATGTCTGATTAACACTGACGGTACCGACAAAACTGGTCTGTGATGTTCTGGCTCATACTGGTCCATTCCAGTCACATGACTAAGGTTGTCCATTAAGCTGCAGGCAGCCTGACATCATGATTATCGATATGGGCTCGTTAACCTGAACTTGAAAAAAAAACACACAGCTGTAGAACTACTGAAACGCTTAAGCTGTTACGGAGTTCACTTTGAAGTCAATAATTTAATTTAAAAATGCAACGCGATTAATGGCACACAAACATAGTAACACTCACACAGCTTCTGTGCATTTTCTCTCTCCAGTGACCAAACTGATATTAAAATGCACCTTTTCCAAGTCTTACTCCCATTTTCAGGCTGCCACTTCATAATGTCTGTAGTTTCCACGTTTTTTGCTTTGTTTAAAATTCTTATTTGCTTTTTGATTGGTTTTCTATTTTCTCAATTGTTTCGCATTTTCTCAATTTTGTTTTGTTAAATTTGTGTGACCTTGGGCTCTGGAAAGGCGCTATATAAATTTAAAATATTTTTAATTATAATAATTAGACTTTCACACAGCCCAAGAACCTGACCTGGATAAATGGCTGGAAAAAGGACAGATAAAGTTGTACACATTTACAAACCATAATATTTTTTAAACATATTTACAGAACAAATTTTGGAAATTGACCCTATTTAGAATGTATCTTATAAGCATCCATCCATTTTCTATACCCACTTGTCCTATGCAGGGTTGCGGGGGTCCGGAGCCTATTCCAGGAGCGACAGGCACAAAAATAACCCAAGACGGGCGCCAATCCTTCACAGGGCACAGACATCATTCACAGCTATAGGCAATATAGCAACTCCAATTCACCTTAACATGCTTTTTGACTGTGAGGGGAAACCGGAGTACCTGGAGGAAACCCCACAACGACAGGAAAAACATGCAAACTCTACACACATGGAGTCATGGCGGAGACTCAAACCCCGAACCACCTAGAGGTGTGAGGCAAAAGTGACCCATGCCACTCCTGTCTTATTAGCACTACACCTAAATTTCATAATTGTTTTTTTCCGAATTCCTTTACAGTTCGTCAAGGAGACGGCCCAAACCGGGCCCACCCTCCCACTGCCACGTGCCGAGTGCCCTGCGATCCCCCACTATCCCCCAGTGCTGTCATTTTCGAGGCAGGTTACCCCTCTCACCCCGCGTGACCCAGGCCTCTCCTGTGTCCTGGCCCGGTGAGGTGCTGATAGCACCGGTGGGCCGCCCCGGCCCGGCAGCGCGAATTGATGGCGGCCTGGAGAGTCGCTCTGTTTATACTGAGGCAGCTGACGTCAGGTCAGAGTGCAGGGCGCTGGGGTCTCGCCCCGGGAGTCCTGTCGTCGTGGCCAACCCATGAGCCATTACCCCAGTCCATTAATCACGCAGCTAATTTGTTTATACATGGCCCTGATGACAGACAGGGACTGTTGGTACAGTAAAAGCTCCAGGCCCGTTCAGGAGTGCAGTTTTTTTTTTCCTTCTTTTTTTGTAACAGTTGATCTGATTGGATGCTCTCCACACTGTTTTAAGTGTCTTATAGTTGACGGTGATCTCCTGGCTCTTGCTACTAATCTATGGCTCAGAGGCCTGTAATGCCAGGAGGCAGTGAGCAAAGATTTGAAATCTGGGAGCCATTCTCAAGTGATGTGTGATCAACCCCGCAGAACATAGGGGATACCGATCATGTTTAACAAGCGCAGCGCGTCTGCAGGCCGTCGGAAACGGGCTATACCGTATCTATCACTCAGATCCATGCTGGTCTGTTCACAGGCCTTTCTGCAGACTTCAACGTGCGTACATGTTGTAAACAGAAACTGTCACATTATATATATGCATCTTACGAGCCCATATATCACAGGAGACGTACAGAACAAATGTCACTATTGATAAAGGGTATGGAAATTATCATAAATACAGAGGGGACTCCAGAGTGCAAAAAAGACACAGAAAATATCATTTTTAGTCATATTAACCAAATTCGTAAATCGCCCAATACAGAGGCATGCAGTTTAAGTCTCTTAGTAGCCTTTAGTGTGATATTATGTGCATCTACATCCTGCAATGGACTGGCTTTTCTTTCAGGGCACTTCCCTGCATTGCCACCCCCCCCCCGCTTATTAACAATATTTAACAGTTACCTTCATTATTGCTACTATATTTGCTTATATACTTTCTTCAATGAAAGTGTAATTCCTGGGTCCTAAACGTGACGTTACACATTTATGTCCATAACCCCAAAAGCCCTTCAACACAAGCAAATGGGAGGAAAACATTTTTAAAATGTGTCAATTTACAAGAAACGTGTGCTTCATTAAGTCCTCTTATGTTTGCTATTACTGGCTGAAGCATCGCTCATTAAGCCAAATCAATAAGGATTTAATATGCTTTCGGTTCCCCATTTTCGCTGTTGACTCGGTATCGTTCTTCGGCAAAACATGTGTCAAAGCCATTCCATGGTGCATAAACACACGGACGCACGCCAGGATACGTCTCATATTCACGTTTAAAGAGAAAGTCCTGCGTCTGAATCCGGCCAGGCAGGGAGAAAACGGAGTGTGTAGGAATCACAAACAGGGATCCGAAGGAGCTGGCAGAATGTTGACGGACGGTAAACTCACAGAGAAAAACAGTCGGAGCCCCACCCGAGAATTCTAAAAGCAGTGCAGAGACAAGAATTATCACACTATAAAATTACGCTCATTATCCCTTAATAATGAAGGGTTGTTATATCTAAAATGCGAAGTGACGCATAAGGTCATAGTGTTTATTTTGGGCAAGTTTTTATTTTATTTAATTTTGAGCTGCAGCACATTAAAGCTCTGTCTTATTTGTTTTCCTAATTTAAGAGTTTTTAAATGTGAAGACACTGTGTATGTTTTCAGTTCTTTTTTTTTTTTTTAAGTGATGAATTTTTTCCCCCTTTTTAATTCTGTGGCTAATGTACAAATGACCCAGTGTCTCAGACCTCAGTAAAAAGGTGAAAGACTTTTTTGTTTGGCTGCCAAAAACCGGTAGCAGATAAGGCCAAGGGTTACTATGGAAACCACAGCCTCCTGGAGCCAGGATCCAATTTTGGAAACCACAAAGTAAACTTTGACGTGTGCCACGTCGGAGGAAACTACGGAGTGATGGAGGGGTGGTTCTTGCAAGCCTGAAGCAGGAGGTGACCTGTAAACTGAATTGACCTTGGAAGCCGTCGCCCTCTAAACTAACCTGAAACTCACTGTTACCATTCGCTGATTGATGAACATATTTTCAGAGGGGTCAGCGGCCAGCCGGAGTAAATTTATTGGTTTGACAAATTCAGAGGAAAAGACAGTAACTATTTCAGAAACTCAGTCTTTAAATAGTGCAGTATTGAACCCTGCATCTGTGGCACCACTGCACTCTTCAAATAAACATCCACAGAATGCAAAGCTGTCAGGCGACAGCATTTCTGTTGCTTTGACTGACTAAATTTAGTTTTTTTGTGGAAGCGGACTGTCTCGTTTACTTTGTGTTGTAGCGATCTCAGCAATTGACAGTTATAAAAAGCCTGGATACCAGGTGCCTTGGGAGTTTTCCTTAGCTCTGAACAAAATAAAAAATGAAGCCTTACCTAATCGATAGCAGATTCTGCTCCATCAGTCCATTTAGCGAAGAGTAAAACAGGCAGAAGGTAATATCACAGATGCCTGAAAATCACTGATACATTCAGATGTTGTCAGCCATTCGAACTTACCAGAAAACAGCTTGCCTGTTTCACTAAGCTAACTTCTGATCTATTCCTTTTCAGGCTCCTCGCCGGATGTTATGCAGGCCTGCATTACGCAAGTCCTGGGTAAAGTAAGAACTGGAGTTAACCGAGGACACGTGAATAAATTAAAATAAGTTGCACATTTTAAGTCATCCCTTATTGAATTAGAAAGCCCATAACACGTGACAGTCCCCATCTGGTACAGGACTACCCAGTGATCAGGACCTCCTCGTAAATGAACCAGTCCATTTATTTATTTTTTTTCTCCTCTGTGGTATAACTATTCCTAAAGTCATTTCTTTCTGCTACTGTGTTCACACTCACAGACAGCTCAAATGGCTTATATTCATTTCTTTCTTTTTTTTTTTTTTTTTAAAGAAAAACCCAGAAACCAAGCTAAACACCGATTCTGGGTCATAATATCATTAAACCGTGAGAAAGGGGGGGGGGGGGTCTGGGTCTGTTCTGTACTACTGTAAGTTAGGTCCTAAAAAATGGCCCAGAAAAATTAAGTGGTTTTTTTCAAGGTCAGATTTGAGAAGTAGGGTATTATATATGTATGTGTGCCTGTCTGTGTGTGTCTGTTGGCGGGGGCGGCCGGGGGCAGGCAGGCTTTTACGATTCGTAAGGTCTTATGAATGCTGGAATTGTGAGGGAGGGCAGAGCTTGATTTAGAGATCAGGAAGCAATTTTAAGAATGGCAGATCAATTTCTCACTTCTGAATATGGAAAGCATCGGAGAGAGGCTGATGGAAACGCGGGGGGAGGTGGGTGGGGGGGTGAGCTTTTACACTACACACTCAGTGTGAACTTTTAGATCAACAGTGTGGATAAGGCCAAAGCCAGACAGACAGTATGTGCACACACCCAAGACAATGAGCTATGAGGCTGTCAATTTATCGGGACAGTGGCGTTAAGACCATATGCAAACTGAATATTACAGAAAAGAAATGCAGACATCCATCTGTCTGTCCGAGGATCTTCAGAACAGGAACCATATGTCCCAGACCGGACACAAACCAAGTGGGTCCTGCCCGGACGTCAGAAAGTTCTCAGCCATACAAGACGTCCTGCATCCTCTAACAATGACCACACCCCAAAAAGGTCTCCCAAATCCAGGTCTGGTAAAAACAAGAAACAATGGAATTTTGCTTGCAGGACCTGAGCAAAAAGTGCTGCTCCATAATTTGTCAACGCAAATGGAGACAAATGACCTTCCGGGGGGGGGGGGGCAAAGCAGGCCTTTGGTGGAGTGAAAATGCATGATGCTACTGCACACCATCAACATCAAAATTAGTTATCTACACAGCGACAACAGCCTTTGTTATACAGCAGTGTTCACCTCTCAGAAATTAAGCTCTATTGCACAAACGGACTGTAGGAGATATTTAGAAAATATCACTGGCTTGGCTGTGCCTATTCAGGAAGGGATCCATCAACCATCCATCCATTTTCCATATCCACTTGTCCTATGCAGGGTCACGGGTGGTAGAGTATAACTCAGGATGGGGCGCCAACCAAACACAGGATAGGAACACAGACTCTGTAAAATGTACACTGGCTGTTTCTCCATGTGAGTCACCTTATTCCTGACATCACTAATCTGTGTTGGCTGGCTACTGCAGCAGTAACCTCAGGGTGTTCCGCTATACATCAGCTGGGGCACTAAAGCTGTTATAAATCGTATACATCCAATGGACCAAATTACCCAAATGTATTTGCAAGGGCTTCCTGTTTGTTCTGACCTCTGGTGGACAGGTAGAGATTAACATTTTTTTAACACAGCCAAAACACTAACAGCAGTAATTAAAATGAACATTAACATTTCTGGTAGCACTTAAAGCTGTCATCTATAATGCATTATACATACGTTCATGATTCATTATAACGATCAGTATAAGAATTAATAAAGCATTACAGCATCTTCTATTGCCAGTCATAAGGCATTATAGTGTTGATAATACTTCAAAAGCGCCAATGCAGCTGTCCTCTATAATGCATTATAGATACCTTCATAATGCATTACAATGATTAGTATAAGAATTAAGAATGCTTTGTACTGCATTTATGAAGTATAACAGTTTCATAAAGCGTTCATCATACATAATCAAGATGGCTAAAACGCATGCTTTTTATAATACATGCTTTTAATGATTATAATGCTTTACGAATGTTTTGCGAATGTTGTCATGGATTCTTGGCGTTCATAGATAGTGTTACGGCATTTTCTGATTTTCATTATATAATGAGATGGGCAACCAAGAGGAGCAGCACCAGGTGACATACACTTTGTGCATTCCTGAACCACAGCTCCAGACCCTCTGGTATCTCTCAGGTGGCCACGACTTTGGATCCACCACAAAAAGAGGACCAGAACCAGCATACTGACCCATCATTAGGAGGGGTCACAAGATGACTGTGTGAATATGCTACAGAAATTTCTCAGTCTTTTGAATGATCCAGATTATCTGCACCTGACAAACACACCTGGTATATCAACCCCCCGCCACCCCCAATGTTATTATTTAAGCCTCCACCAGAAGGATTTTTTTCCCCGTTATTGCATGGCAATGCACCTGTGTAATGAAAAGATTTCTAACTCCAAACCTGGTTGGAGAATGTTGTACATATCTGCCTGTTTGCTCATCTTGTAGATTCACTAAAATTCCAGCTGCTCTGTATTTACTGTTAGCTAGAAGCACGTTTTTGACTTTGGAAATGTGAAGTCATCAGTTATATGCCAGCAAATTGATCCACTGTAAAAATATGAAAAAAAAAAAAAATCAGTAAGTAATGCATTTATCGTGATTACAAAATCAAGTAAGTGGCTGCATCCTAAAGCCTAAAATGATGCGGGGTCAAGAGTATTATTGACATACCTGCTGCCCATAGTGCAGAACAGAAGCAATCATATTTTTGAATACAGATGAATATTTACACTTAACAGGCAGCAAAGCATATAAACAGACTGCCAAAGATAATCAGACGGTTTTAATTTTAGATTTTGAATATCTTTTTGCAGCACTGAAATATTTTAATGAAACAAACTCCAGCAATACATTACACTATAAATATAACATTATATACACTGTAAATTTTGTAGTCAGCGTTCTTTTGTGTATTTAATATTCTCCTTCAACAAAACCAGCGCAGTTACATGACACAGCAGCTCATAATTTCAGCATACTCTTAACGGGATATGTATGTGTGTGTGTATGTGTGAGTATATATATATAAAAAAGTTTTCGACAAAATAATCACCACACACTCATTTTGGACATACTTAACGAAATCGTAACATATCGCGATATTTCCACGTGATTTTTTTTTTTTGCTAAAACGACGGCGTCAAAATAGCCGCACGTGCGGAAGACGTTTGTCGTCAGGTTGTATTTACACACCACGCGCTCTAACTACTTTGTTACACCTTCAGTCCAAATGTTAGTGAACGCCACCATATGCAGGGGCACTGCTATATATTTTGGACCCCATGACATATCATAACCCCCAAAGGCGCCCCTGACCATATGAATACACAAACTAACGGCAAAGCGCTCAAGTTTCATCAAAAGTTTGGAGTGAGATTACATTTGTGGCGAAACGTGTCTGACTGAGTGCGTGAGACAGGAAAATTGTGTTTATCTCACCGCAGTCCAACCGGAGCCTCACCCATGCAAGGCAGCCTTACCTAGGGTTACCACACGTTCGGGTCCGCCCGGACACGTCCTCTCTTTGGGCTCTTATTCGGACGTCCAGACGGCTTTTCAAAAATCTGCGGCTTGTCCGGGTTTGGCGCTGTAACCCGTGTGACTTAATGTTTCATGTTACAGTGCAGTACCAAGTGAAAATATCGGTGCCAACTTTCAATCTACCGCTCCGGCCCAGTACAGGCGCGCAACGTTCGAAGAGCTCGCGCGCACGTCTACTTTAAAAATCAAACGACAGGATCATCCCCACGTGTCACGCTGCTCGTGAGTGACGTCACTTCCGGAAACCGTTGGCAGTTTGCAGCTGTATTTTTGCTCGCATGTAAACAGATAATCGCGTCGTTGGCTTTTAAACAAACTTTAGCTGCGTTTTGTAACTTTAGTTAAAAAAGACTTGTATACAGGTATTTAATCGTATTTTGCTTTTTAAGTAAAAATACAATTTTTCTTCATTGTTCATTAAAAATTGATCGTATTTTACAACTATGGCTGATTGCATAGCAAAGGCAGATGCCACTTTTATTTCTTTTATATTTGTGACATTTTGTGAGTGACAGAGCGTCCTCTTTTTTGTCTCACCAAATGTGGTAACCCTAGCCTCACCTAAACACGCCCCAATCTATTGGGTCAGTCACACATCTAAGAGGCTCACGTTAAAGCTGCAGGTCTAAGCTAATATTACATCATTTGTGATGACCTGGCTCCAAATCATTACAGTGATCCCTCGCTATATCGCGCTTTGACTTTCGCGGCTTCACTCTATCGCGGATTTTATATGCAAGCATATCTAAATATATATCGCGGATTTTTCGCTGGTGCGCGGATTTCTGCGGACGATGGGTCTTTTTAGGTAACTAAAACGAGTGCATTACTGAATATTATTGTAAATATAAAATTATTTTTGTTAAAATATGTATTATTACAATGTGTTTACGACTGTATTACGTATTAAATAAAACTCCTCAATGATATACGATACGTATACTTGTGCGTAGTATATAAACAGTGTGTTTACATACATAATTTCAACGAACCTTACCTAATATCTAAGAGAATATAAAGGGTTTACGAGGGCTTAAAATATACAAAAATAACCATATAAACATATGGTTTTTACTTCGCGGATCTTCACCTTTCCCGGGGGGTTCTGGAACGCAACCCCCGCAATAGACGAGGGATCGCTGTACTGTTGAGTGTCATCTAATCCGCATGCATTTGTCACCAGAGAATATTCGCCATTATGTACCTAAAAATTCGTTTTAGTTTTAGTTAAAAGTCGTTTTAGTTTTCTCAATAGAGCAATGGTCAAAGACAGTTCCTCTGTATTGTTACCAGTAATATGTCATAGTTGTCTTAATCATTGCACTTTTACACAGCGACCACTGACTTGTCTGTGGGGAATATATTGACCTCAATACAGTAATTATAAAAGCTAGGGCCCCATGAACACTGAAGTCCACCACTGGTGTGCTCCTTAAAAGTAAAATTCCTCTGTTGCAAGTTAAGTCTTGTTTAATGAGTGTCCGGAGTGTGCTCTGTCCAATGACGCCTTAAACAGTCTATTACTATTGTTAACTGGAATTAAAGCCAAGCTTTACTGAAGGACCAGCCTAGTGTTATTCAATTCACAAGGCTGAAGCATGTGATTATTCAGCTGGGAACGTTTTATGACTGTTCCTGTGCCTTTTGTTTCTACGTTTCAGTTACCTTTTCTCGGCTGACTTGTTTCACTGTGTACTTTGTTTGGGATCAACGAATTGAATAAAACACACAATATCCTGCGGCATGGCTGTATCTAGAATTCTGACATAAATATTATATTATGTGAAAGGGTGCAATACACATGACATAATTACCCTGTACATCACCTCGGCCCCCCCTTTTTTTCAGTTAATTTCAACAATGCATCAGGGGTGCAGTTCAGCTCTGCGCGGGCCCAGGCTAACTGACCATAAAGCCTAGCTGTAAAATTTTAACCCAAACTTTGTTTAATGAACAACGCTATCATTGAATTTAACTCGATTTAGAAAAAAGATGGTAGATCATCTTTTTGTTATTATGTGCAGAAGTTATTGATTTTAGATTAGAGGTAGAGATCATAAAAAATAAAGATAAATGTAAACATGAAGTTAAAAATGAGTGAATTTTATGTTTTATCTACTTTGTTGTATACAAAGTCTGTCTGTCCTTTTACATTTTTGTGGAATATCAGCAATCTATTTCTTACTAGTATGCTGAAAAGTAAGTAATTTGTATCCTTTGGTTTCTAAGTATTTTATGGTTGATTGAATTAAAATGGTTACTGGCTCATTTTACCCACTGTAAATTTCACCCTGGCAAATTACTAGTCAGAAAAACATATCACCATACCTGATTTCAGCCTGAATTGATTCTGTGTCAATAGTTCGACTTTCATACATCCTTAATGATTATATGTGTAAAGCTTACACAATGCTTTCAAAATATATAATCTAAGCAGTTATCCAAATGCCTTTGGTATTCTGAAACATTTTTAATATTTTTAGAAGGCAGCAGCTCAGTCGAGACCCTGATTATTGTGCATTTTATTACAGAAAACATCCCTTGAAACAAAAGCACATATTATGACTGTATATTCCTGGGTGCAAAGGCTATCAATGGATTAGGTACGTAAACATATATACACACAGCCCTACATGCACAGTACCTTACGGTGTGCATCCAACATTAACCATGTTTCCCCACATCCTTTTACCTTGGTTTTTGTTTGTGTAAAACTTTATGTAAAAAGTTTATATTGTTTTTGTTTATGTAAAAGTTTATGTGTATGGTGTGTGGTGTTTGTTTATGTAAAAGTTTATGTGTATGGTGTGTGGTGTTTGTTTATGTAAAAGTTTATGTGTATGGTGTGTGGTGTTTGTTTATGTAAAAAAACGAATAGCTTCAGATTGTATTGTAGCCTTATTTAAGTACCTTATTAGCTTCTGTCTGTGATTGATTAAAACATTTATATTTTCTTGTCAATGGATGCTAAATGTAAATTTAAAAAACTTTGCCGGTAAAGTGCAAGTTTTCAGTATACAGATTATGTTTTATTTTTGCTTTATGACTGGAAGATATGCTTTAGGCCACCATGCAAAGTGAAATTATATTTAAAACACAAATTCCAGTCCCAGAATTATGTAATTAATCATAATTATGTAATAGGTGTAGAAAGCTACAGATCAGATAAGTGGTTTCTATTTGCTCAGACCAAACAGTAGTAGAGTGGGAACATGGTGCATAGAGTTTAAAGTAGTGTTTCCCAGTTTGGTCCTCGGGGACCCGCAAACGGTCCATGTTTTTGCTCCCTCCCAGCTCCCTCCCAAACAGACCACAATTTTACTCCCTCCCAGCTCCTGGTAAAAACATGGACTGTCTGTGGGTCCTTGAGGACCAGGTAGGGAAACATTGCTTTAAAGCACAGAGTTGCTGTTGCAGGCATGTACTGGAGGGATGTCACGTATCAGGGGAACTTCTAGATGGTGCCTCGTGGTCCAGAATCCCTGGCAGGAACACGCCGCGTCCGGCTGTCTGGTGACACGGTCCCTGCCGCTCGTCACACACGTCCTGGGGTTCAGCACGCACCCCATAAATCGCAGTGTAAGGAAAACAAGACACATGATATATTACGACCTAATGAACATGAGAAAATGAGGGGAGGTGTGTCTGCAAGGGTGGGAGTGGTGGAGTGGGGGTGGGGGGGGGCAACCAGACGGCCCAAGACAACACCTCAGGGGCGAACACGGACGCTATTCACAAGGGGTTAATTGTATGTGTTTTAGGAGCGCTTGCTGTAAGAGCCCAGCTCATGGAAAGAAGTCTATATTAATACCCAAGAGGTAATGAGGTGAAATTGCTCTGCCAGTGACGCGTGGGCCTGGCAGGCAGTGACCAGGACGCTCCCGTGCTTCAGGATTGTTTTCATTCAAAATAAAATGGCTGGAAGGTAACCGTCCAATTAATTCACATCTCCATACTCTCAGCTTCAGTTTCCACTCAGTCTGTGCAGGATGCCTGTCAGACTCACCGAGTGATTATTTGATTGGGTAATTAATAATTCCCCCACACTGCAATTAAATTGAAATGAGTGTAAAGACCACAGAGGGTGCTGCACAGTTTTTTGTGCCCCTGCACCCTCCGCCCGCCCCCCCAACACGCACACGCCTGTGAGCAGTCAGACTCACCATTGTTCTTTAGTGGGTATTCTGGTGGTAAAATGCTTGTCTGTTTGGCAAAAGGCAGCCCATGCGTTTGTTGGTTCATTTTGTCCTTCACCTGCTCCTTAAAAGAAACACACTGATGGGGTTTGATAAGTGCTCTGTTTTACTGACTGGCAGGCTGGCAGGGAGCCACACACTGCAGCTCAGCCAACAGCTGAACACGGAGTGATGCGGTATGGCCACACAGCCGCGCCGAGCCGAGTCGCATCACACTCGCGGGGAAGACCCAGCTGTGCAGCGAAGCTCGTCGGCACGTAGAAACTCACGCACGCATGGCCCAGGTGGAGAGTGTCAGGCGGACAACACCGGCTGTCTGCATCACGGTGAAACTCGGTCAACTGATAACAAACTGTCAATAACCAAGTCAATGGAACAGTGTTTGGGTTACGCAGTGTTGTGCAACACTCCTTTGTACACTGCACTTTCTGTAGGAGTCTGTCCATTAACTTAGTGTCTTATAACTTTATTATTTACATTGCGGTTTGTTTATTTAACAGATGCTTTTATCTAAAGCGATGTACATTTTATGAGAGGAAGCAGGTTCAGGCAGTCGCTGGAGCAATTGGGGTTAAGGGCCTTGCTCAAGGGCCTAACGGTGACGTCACTCTGCCGACCCAGGGATTTGAACCAACGACCTTCCGCTCACAGGCACACTGTCCTAACTTGCTGAATTCCCCTTAATGAAGACTTTGCTTCACACCTTATCAACAATTGTTTAACTTTGGATAAGTCTGTTTATTCATCCCTTTTGGAAAATTAAGAAAAAAAACAAACAATTTTAGAGCCAATCCTAATAATCTTCCTTGTGATTCCAGTTTCAAAATAGATATTATTCCCATAGACCAGTATGATTCATTCTTTCTTCAATGTCTTTACACCCTTAAAGAGGCGATTCTTAGTCATTCCTCTTCTGTGAGGCTACATTTATTCCAATAATATACTTTTAATATCAAAGATTGAGGTAAATATAAGTGGACAGAACTAAAACACAGAAAACCGAGATTCTATTCAATGGCACTCAGGCTGACACTCCTCTATGCGTTGGGAGAGACTTTTTAAAGGTTGCGAACACACTCTGTGTCCACAAGAGGGGGCACAATCCCCATAGGGGCAGGCACATGTCATGGTATGCAGACGCCCAGGAACCACAGGCAATTAACCTGCATTTTGTTACTGTATCGTCGCAGTGTGTTCAACATTGCCTGCCTCCCTCCTGCCACACACAAGTTAAAGGCTTGTACTTCAGCACAGCTCGAATCACCCATTTTCCTCCATTCAAAATAACCCTAATCCCAGCTATGACAAGCTTTAACCATAAGTAATCAAACTATATACGAGGCTATTGGCATTTTTTGTTTCATGATTGCAGTCACAGAATTTTATAAAGCTGAATTTATCCTTGGGGGGACCGAAAAAAAAATGTAAGGTAAAAATTTACAGGTTCTTATCACATTGTGGGGAAATCTGCTCCCCCACTATGAAATGACTGCAGAAACACACATACAATTCAATATAATTCCCAAGGTCACATGTGGGAATTAGTGACTCTGCAGTGTTTTGCTTGTCACTGAATGTTGAGTCAGAGAGAGAGAAAATGCTGAAAGAGGACCTCAGACTCCGCACTTATCCATGCAGGTGCTCAAAGGACTTTTGCAAGCCGTCATTAATCAACCAGCAATGAGCACGTTCCTCTGCAGGTCCCGCCGGCTGGTGACCAAGAAAAGTCTTTCGCCGTACGGCACAGTACGTGAAGCGGGAAGCCGTCTCCCAGGCAACAGCGAATAACACGCCACTGTCAATGTTCGCGTTGATTACTGCAGCTCTCATGGCTGGCTTTCAGCTCAGACGGCATCTGGCTGCAGTATAATTCAGTCTGGGGTGGATGCCAGCCTTTCTGTTTCAGCAGGGGCGTGGATGCCAGTGGCTCTGTGGTCAGGGAGGAACACCACGATCCACCCTAACAAGTTGCCAGTGTGATGATGAGCCACAGTGTGGCTGTGTCTTTCTGACTGATACTTTTCTCTATCCTCTGTCTCTCGCTCTCGTTCCCGGTGCACCGGTCGCATGGAACATCTGCAGTAGCGTATAATTGGTTCATTGAGCGTCATTAAAACACTCCCCTCATCTCTGGCACAGCTGAAAGGTCCTTTCTACCAGCCATCATCAAGCCTGACTGGCCTGCGCAGCTGGACTCGCAGCTGTAATTGAAAGCACTCAGCACGTCTGTCGCACAGGTATTCAGTGGGTCCGTCTCCCTCTGCGAGTGATGGGGGGGGAGTATGGACATTCCAGTGAAGTTACCACCCTGATTCGTACTCAGGATGGATGGGTATCTATTCTACAGGTGAGGCAACAGCAATTTGCTACCTCAAAGTAGCTTAAAAAGGCGCTGGCTTTGCTAAAGCCACAATACAGTTTATTCTAACGGGGCCATATAATGATGGGGTGACTTGATGATGATGGCCCTTAAAAAAAAAATTCTACCGAATGCCTCCCCCCAGACCAAAGCTACCTATATCCACACTCACGCACTCATGGGCGCTCCCTAGTGTCCACACCCCTGTAAGTCTTCCCCTTTCTCCCCTAATGGGGGGCATCCCTGTGTTCTGATCAGGGTTGGCCTGGGCATGGGGCTGGGGCAAAATATCTGTGTGGTGGACCCAAAAAATCCAGGACCAATTTTTAACCCCAGTCCAGTCCTGGTTCCAATACGTTTTAAAATAAGCACTTTAAAATGTATACGATGGACTCTTCCATCCAATGAGTCTACAGAGACAGTATAAGGCCTTCTGCAAGTTTCCTAAATCATCACACCTTTTGTTGAGCAGTATCTGCCATCTGGGGGCTGGTGGACCGCCCATGATAATGCCAGCCTGGCGGAGGGGGTGCGTGTATGGCTGGTGGGCTGGGCTGGGAGTGGGCTAGGCAGCAAGCCTGGAGGAGCCCTGTGGGATTCGTGTGCGCTGGCAAAAACCAGACATGAGTGAGGGGTTCCAGCCCAATCGGGTCAGCCATGCGTGTCTGGTGGAGGAGCCTCACGGGACCAGCGTGGACTGGCCAAAATCAGCCCCAGTGCCAGGCCCACAGTACTTACTTGGCCTTGACTGCTTGCTAACTTCACAAATAAGCAACTCTCCCACACATTAAAACAGGCAATGATTAGGAAGCCGATTCCCCTCTTTTAGGTAAATCTGACTCCTTCCGTCTTGTTTCCTTCCTTTTAAGTCCATTTGATCTTATTTAGATTAAACCATTTTCGAGGTGAAGAGGTTCTGATTTATTTAAGGTGGAAGCTGCTTTTTTTGGGTTCTTTTTTTGTCCAAGTTTGCTGCCAGAGTGTGGAATAGAGCCACTGGTGGTCTGATGATGAACGGGAGATGCAGCCTGGCTTGGAGGCGACTGTGGAACCTTGACGACCAACAATGTTGGCCCAAGGTACAGGGATACAGTATGGAAGGAGTTTCTTGACCGAGCAACTGTAAAGAAACTCAGGGATTTTTGGAAAAGGGAGAGCAATGTAGTCGAGTCCAGTTTTACACGACGCAAATGGTCTTGGATGGCTGTAGCGAGGCTGCTTGAGGAAATGGAATATTTACTTTATTTTAGCATCGACGGCTGCAAGGAATACGGGCTACAGACTGGAGTTCCGCGAGGAGACGAGCGCTGAAAAGCCGCCCATGAGATGTGTTCCTCTGGGAATGGCGAAGAAGCAGGAACGCTTGCTCCCTGTCAACGCTGGCAGAAAAAAAACGACAAAAAAAAATGACAGCGAATAGAGTTTGGCTCTACGACCAAGAACAAGTCAAAATGACATAATTTCATACGTCCTAGATTTCACTCGCTTTGATTTAAACGCTGAGAGCAGACCCTCGGAGGACGAGCGCGAACTGTCGACTAGCCATCTTTTGTGTAAATATTCCCCTTGGCGTCTTCCCACTCCCCATGTCTTCGTAACGCTTTCTCCAGGACAGGAGGCTCGCACGGGCCCCGCTGGTGCGGTCTGGACCCCGCTTGCTCCGTTAATTCAGTTCAGTGAAAGAAAACATGACCCCGTCATGATAAAGCTCCCTTGTTTTAAGGGACGGGTGCCCCTCTGAAAATCAGACAGGGCTACCGCTACATTGCCGAAACAAGTACCACAACATGAAATGTGCTACCTCTGTATAGATGTGTGTGTGTGTGTGTGTGTGTGTGTGTGTGTGTGCGTGTGTGTGTATAGAAAGGTCCGGAAGCATTCGCATTACAAAGGAGGAAACAGCTAAAGACATGGTAGGCATGTGTTTGCAAATGGTCCCACAGCTACCATGGCCGAGCACACCAGCTTCTCTCCATCTTGTAAAAAACAAACAAACAAACGTGCTTCCATGCCAGAATAAACTATTGCACAGTATTACAAACTGATTCATCTGCATTCTGCAATCAATACACATCGACCTTGTATAGAGATTTCCTGCTGGTGGAGAAAGCGCAGTTTTCTCGTAGCACAGATGCACCGGGGCCGGTGTGACACTAGAGAAGAAATTAAAAGTGGGTCTGAATTGGCTGGTCTAGCCTCCAGCATCATGGGCATTTCTGTGGTGCCGCTGTTGACCTCCGCCGAGCTGGACGAGCTCCATGAGCTGAGGCTGTTCTGAGGGATAAAAAAAGGGGGTGTGTAAAAATCAAAGACGTCACTGGTCAAATCACGTAGTTTATTTACTGTCACTTTGCGTGCGTCACGGGTTAAAATAAACAAGGTGACAGAACGCACTGGGGCAAATATGGTATGGTGCTTAGCTATAGACAAGGAGAGGTGGCTTTGGGCAGAGGAGTGGGCAGCCTTAAGCACAGGAGCAGGAGTGACCGTGTGAGTGACCCCCATCTAGACAATGCCTCTGTCCCATGATGCGTTTCACGCTGAAAATTATGCCGGTCCCATTTTAAAAAATGGTAACAGTTTACTTGATGAGGCACAGATACTTTACTTCAGTTACTACTGAAGTACAAATCATGAATAAATATAGTCGCTTCTTGAGATAAAAGATGCGTCACGATTCATTAATGATGTACAAACGTGAGATCAGCATTCCACTTGTGTTATTCATAACTTATTCCTTCAGTAGTTCGCAGAGGTTTACAGAATTAACAGATATAGTAACAAATACAGTAACTGCTTGCCATAAAACATGCGTCACGATTCATTAATGATGACTTAACATGAGATCAATATGTCACATACACTTAGTTTGTGGTTAATTAATACATGTAAGTAATAGCATAATATTATATTATTTGTGCCCCATCAGGTAAAGTGTTACCAAAACAAAAAATATTGGGATAATAACAATGACAATCAGCCCATAAGGTGACATAGGCGGTCGCCTAGGGAGCCAACTTTACAAGGCAACTTCAAAATGAAATGATACTTTGTTTGACATTTGCGCAAGTACAGGTACATTAGAATGCTTCTTTTCACGTATCCCATCATGCTCTCCTTTGGGCCTGTGGGCGGCAAAGCTCGCCTCGGGCTCCACATGGGCTCCGACCGGCACTGAATAGTAGGATAATGCGCCTCTGTTTCTTGTCTGGCACATCAGAAGGTCATAATGATTGAGGATATGATTAGGCAGGGCGGCGAATTGCAGCGGAATGATCTTTCATTCCTTCATTTTGCAAGCGCATCACCAGTACGTGCCGTAACGCGTTAAGATGAGGAAAATACAGAGCCTTTTGAAAACCTCTCGGCGTATTATTTCTTAATGAAGGTGAAATTCGACACTCGTGTTGTGTTAAGGATCCCATCAATTGCAGGTTCCTTTGAGGGTCAACAGGTGTTTATTGGAAAACACAAGCGGGCAGTCACAAAGGTGAACCGCTAGGAGATCCAGGCGCCTTTCAGGCGGAGATTGTCACGGCTGCCAGCAATACACAGATTTATAAGAGACCTGGAGAACAGGAGGCAGTCTTTGTCGATTAAAGAGAGCAGAATGTGCCCTGCGCTCTCCGTGATTATGGGCCGGATCCCTTCAACAGCAGTATTTAAAAGGTGCTGCCAAACTCGTCTGTTGACCAACACAATACCGATACTGTACCAGGAAAAAACCGGTAAAGAAAAAAAGCAAAGAGCAAGTCTGAAAAGCAACCATTTCAGCAAACACGTTTCCCCTCAGAGTGTCCCTGGTTTCTCTCCAAGATATATAATAATAATAATAATAATAATAATAATAATAATAATGATGATGATGATGATGATGTAGTGTGTGCGCTGTGATGGGTTGGCGTTCCATCCTTGGTTATTCCCTGCTTTGTGTCTGTAGCTCCAAACCCTCACAACCCTGCACAGAATAAGTGGGTATAGAAAATGGATGGATGGGTGGATAATAATAATGCTTTACATTTGTCGTTCTGCTTGTGTTTCAGGAATCTGGGACACATTTATAAAGATTATGACATGACAGCAGCAAACACGTCACGCCTTGCAGTTTGGGAGCAGGCTGTCACTGCCCTCCGAGCGCATCTTCTAAGCCAAGACATGTGCTCCTTGGTCCGGCTCTTTCTCAAGCCTTAATGTTGTTCTACCAGCTTTTATGTGCCCATGTGTGATTCTTGGCACTGGCTTTTCTTCATAAACAGATGCAAACAGTGAGAGAAGCAGCTGCCGAATGCTAACGGCAGGCCAGCTACATCGCTAGGATGGTGGCCACTTCAGCGGGCCCGACGGGCGAGCATAGCGGCTGCCTTAGGGTTTTCAGCGCCTGGCCAGTATCTGGGCCTGGTATGTAGCAGCTCGAACTGGACTGAGGATAGGAGCTAAATGCTCTATCTGAAAACCGACTACACTGATGGTTACTGCTGGAGGGAACTCAGTGGTCTGGTGAGCTGGCAGACAGTAATGGCTTCCCTTGTTAGTCATAAACTGATTGATCTTTTAGGCCAAAGGACAGCTAAAGGCTGGGAGGGGAATAAAGTGTCAGGAAACCTCACGTCTGTGACATCACGGGGTTCCCTGTCACTGGCAAAGGCAGCCAGTCAGCCCCCACAACCCCCCCTCCCCTCCCCATTATTTATAAGTCAGCTCTTTGCCCCCAGACATCTCTCACTTTTCCCATGTACCGTCATTGAGCTGTTAGCAGTAGTCAGCTCATTTCAGATGGCTCACAGGCTCCTTGTCTGGACTTGCTCAGCATTACATGGGTGATACATTCATGTTATCTTATCAATGCTAAATATGACTTTAAATCTTCAGATGCTAATAACTGAAGTTGAAGCAATGACAAATGGATGTTAAACAAGCCCGTACCGAGCACTGAGAACGCTGAGGTCATGTTGCTTCACCTTAAATGGTGACCCATCCTTAAATCAGAAAGGTGCGTTTTTTAAAATAATGGAGAGAACACCTGCAGGGGTCATTGCCCCCCCCCCCCGAGTTAATGCACAGGACCGCTGGTTTTATTCCTGGGGGGGGGGCTCCTATAGTCTACATACCCACATCCTGAGCCAAAGTAATATATTAATATAATGTAATACATTTCAAAATGAGATTTCCTTGTTCTATAAGAAAAGCTTTTTTTCGACTAAAAAATACCTTTAGTGCAAGAAAAATGACATAATGGAGTAAACAGTGCCGATTTGTGACTTAATGGGACACATAACTGCCAGTTAACTGACAGCTACTTGCAAAGGCAACCTGCAGGGGTTTCCGTGGGTATCAGCTCCTTACACATCTACGCTGTCGCTGCTGAACCTATGAGCGAAGCAGTCACGCTGATGAGATACAGCGTCCACTAGGCGAATAATGAAAGATGTCTATCGGTCTGACATGATACTTAGTGCTGGAGCAAAAAACAGAAACAGCACATCCTCAAATCCCTTTCAAAAAAATAATCATTTTCCCTAAGTTATGTTCTGCAGCCCAGAGCTCCGCGTATAAATCAAGGCCCGCTGGGACGGCCATTTCTAGACGCTGACTGGCCGCTTCCTCTCTCTGATTGCAGATCACCCCTCTGAGTTTTTTTTTCAAATTCAGCCCAGGCAGTCGCTTCCAGACGGGCATGAGGCAGAGTTAAGAAACTTGAGAGTTATAAATTAGCCATATATTATACCTGCGTTCAGCCTCAATCCACTTATCACCTTCTCTTATAGCTTCTCGGTGTGTAAACCTTTCGCTGCAAACGACACCAGAGAAGGCAATAGCTTACGCAGCCTGCTCCGGGCCTGACTCTTCCTAGATTAAGTCGGTGACTTAACCTCTCACAGCTGGCTTTTCATTCAGCGGGGAAATAGACGGAGGTCAGTACAGAGTGGAACCTAATGAAAATATGAGGGATGGCTCCGCGAGAGCCACGCCGATTCTCTACCCAGGTCACAGATTCCTGACTTCTTTAGCTACACTCACCTATAACGCGTGAGAAACGGCCGCATGAAATAACATGCTACTGTTTAAAGTATTAGATTTTTTCCCATAAAAACCTTTTTTTTACAATTATTATTTCTGGAAGCTGAAAAACATTGAACAAAGCAATCAGTATGAACTATTTTCTATTGCACTGTAGCCTTGAAGCATTAAAAAAATTCTCAAAAATAGGTTACACTCACAACCCTGACCACGATAAGCGGTTAGAAGACTGGATGGATGGATGGATGGATGGAGGAAAGGAAGGAGAATCAGGTTGTGTCAATATATTTATGTTTTTTATGCTCATGTAAATTGTCGATTCACCTACAAGTTGGATTGAGAATCTTTTAAATAATCCCCAGTGGACTGAGGCAGACTGAGTCTGGAACACTTCACTGCAGAATTTACATGGGTGCTCATCAAATGTCTTCCTCCTGTTATACCCCTTCGTCCAATCAAATCCCCCCAAAGCAAAGGAGAAAAATTTACACAGAAATCTTAAACGGCGGATGCCAAAGAATTCAGAACATTCAGATAAACGAACAATACAAGTCAATCAATCTAGGTAAAACTCACAAACAATTCTACCAGAATTATTTTGCGTTACTTTACATTATTCATCATTGCTGAATCATCAGTATAAAACAATTATAAAGCAGTAAACAAACTTCAGCCACGTTCTGGACCCACTTGTCCTATTCAGAGTCATGGGGGGGGGGGGGGGGGCGGGAGCCTATGGGCGCAAGGCAGGGAAAAACCCAGGATGGGGCACCTTCCCATCAAAGGGCAGAGACATTTTTCACATACAATCATACCTAAAGATAATTTGGTAACTCCAAT
>JAAGVU020000044.1:313085-357348 GCA_011763525.2 Mormyrus iriodes | reverse complement strand
GGAGGAAACCCCACGACGACACGGGGAGAACATGCAAACTCCACACGCATGGAACCCGGGCGGAGACGCGAACCCTGGTCCCAAAAGGTACTAAATAACAGCACTAACCACATCACCACCGTGGTAAACAAATATACTCTGCTACCGCTTCTTATACTCACTGCTATCTGCGATGCTTATCTCCCTCCGTGTGTCTGTGTGCTATATGCATTACTCAGTTCATTAAACTGCATGTAGGTCAGCGCGCATTCCTGCAGACGGAGGTCAGGCCTATGTGTCAGTGATAACTGCTCCCACGCTCGGCCGCCTTCCGGGGCCTTCCGTGATGCAGGCCCCTGATAGCCGATAGAGATTTCCCACTCTCTGTTTTTCACGGCCCTCATCCTGCTTCAAATCCTTTAATGATGTATGTCACAGATATTTCAGGATAAGAGAAGGTCTTTGCCACAAGATGACTGCTTTCTGAGAGCGATGACTGTATTTGTACCAAGATAGCAAAGGCAGTAAGCGTGTCTTCTGTCCATGAGTCACGGTTATGCGGAAACAAATATTATTTGCAACTCCAGGGTCTTTGAAAGACCGCTGAGGCTTAAAATCCGTGTGAGTGTTTAAGAATGTGTCCGTGTCTGTGTGACAAGCACCTTTCATCTCGACTCGATTCACCCAAAACCCTGCATTGTTCTGGCGGGTTGTAAGGGCTGTTTACACAAATCATCTTCTTCCAGAGGGAAAACAACAAAACCAATCTGGTAATAACTATATCCTGTTTTTAATTAGGCATATTTATATAAAGTCCTTGTATGATGTCTGAGTTCAGAGAGAAACAGGCAAGGTACTGAGCCTCCAAGTTCAGGCAGAATAAGGGTGCCTCGAAGCAGGCTGTGTATGTGGATATATTAATGAGGAGTAAAGCAACACAGTAAAATCAGTCATCATTTTAAGGCAGGATAAACCATAAAAAAATATTTTTACTATATTCACCATTCTGCCCAGGGTGTACCTCAGCCTTGTGCCCTGGGCTGCCTGGGACAGGCTCCAGTGACCCTGACCAGAATAAGCGGTCAGAAGATGGATGGATGGATGGATTACTATACTCACAGTACATCCAATTACGGCCCAAAAATAAAGCTTCCAGTCATAGGTTTTATTTTTCCATATATTTGAACAATATCGTAGCTGTAGCACTGGGTGAGGCTTCTGAGAAGCACAGGGGCTTCGCACTGCGAGGAGGTCCAGCCCAGGGAGGACATACATGCCAGCAGTCATGCCCAGTAAGAGCAGCAAACAAATCAGGCTTGTCAGGATGACTAATAGCTCAGGGCAAGGGGTCTCCTGACAGCGCTGAACAATAAAGCAGTTGGAAGTCAGGCATTTGACAGCAGCTCTCCAAGCATGGAAAGACACCAGTTCGCCTGTGGGGAACACATCTCAACAGATATGTTAGCAGCTCCGAGTAACGCTATTGGTCTGTTGTTTGGAAGGCGGGCTTATCTTTAGCCAATCAGAAGGCTGATACATAATAGTATTACTAATACTAACAAGTGACCAATAAAAAGATAAATTAGCAGTACTACTAATAAAACATCAGTAAAAATCAGGCAAAATGTACTTTAATTAGGATTTAGGTGTCGTCAAATGGCCCGATACGCGGCCTTTTGTTATTGGCCGCAAATTAGCCATGGGCAGGCGGCACCAAACCTAGCAATAAGGAAAATATAGCTAGTGAGGGGAGGCGCCCATGGCCGCAGTGATGGGACGCGAACCGCCGAAGCTCATTAAACCATTTCCTAACTCAATCTGGGGAATAGGGGACATTATGAACAACCCGTGAATAATAAACAGCTCGGCACTCTATAGAGAGCTCCGTGTCCCAAACAGTACATGACTCTGCCCGTGCTGGATCCGGTTCTATGCCGCACACTCGGTAAACAGCAATTAAATTATGCACAAAGACCAGTTTACGTTCACATTTGCCGCCCTTTTTTTTTGTAATTGCTTGTAGCATGATTTTCGTTTAATGAGTCTTGACATTCAGAATGGAATGTGCCGGATACAGCCTTGGGGGCTCACCAGGTCAGCGGGACTGGCGATTAGCCTGGGGCCATTTAATCCACTCTAAACAGCCCTGTGGGGGCCGGCTGTGCCGCTCAGCCATCACGGACCAGTTCCATAGCCCCCAGGCCGTTGAGGGACAGAGCGATGAAAAGCTCATCCGTCTTCCAGCCACACAAGTGACAGAAAATCAAACACGCAGCGCAAGTCTCATTGAGGGCTCTTTCATTTGCTTAACATTTTTTACATCTCTGTTGATGGCAAGACGCCTATTAAGGTCCTTTAAGCCGACGCTAAAACTCAAGAGGCAAAAAACCACAAGAGGGCCGACTATAAAGACCCAGCTATGCACCGGATGGAGGTTGAAAAAAATCACAATACTCATTAATGAAGCGAGACTGACTCAATTGTACCGACAGTCATTGAGTTGGTTACAACCTGATATATATGTGTCCGTACCCCATGCTAACAGAGACCAGCACGTTTCTCTGTCGCTTAGAGCAACAGTATTGCTTCCTGGCAGCTGGCAAATTCTTTGTATTTGTATTTTTGAATGGCAGGTCATTGAATGGATTAATCCCCGAGAAAAGGAGAGGTATATTCAACAAGATGACCAACATCTAACTCGTAGCCAAGAGCTTGTCATAACAAAAGGAAGAGACAGGACCTACTGCAAAGAGTTTCACCTTCATCTTTCAGCCGCTCAGGGTTCAAGGGAAACGTTGTTTATTTTGTAGTTTACTTTTCTATGGAATGGGCTCATTTAGAAAGTGACACGTATGAGCAGATTTACGGAGGTTTCTTAATGCACGAGGCAAATAGTAAGAGTAAGAGTTTATTCTGATCTCACTGAAGTGGTCGATTCTTTCTTCATGTGGTCAATGGTCACGTTCATGTGGTCGGAGCACACAGATGCATAGAGGCAGAAATGTTATGCTTTACATATTGCAACGTTATATAACTTTACTCTCTTTATTATGATGCAGTGTTCCACTGTGAAGACTATTCGGAAAATATTACTGAAAGATTTATTTGTAGTTCCAGACTAATCGTGCCTTCCTTTTGCAGAACATTGACGCATTCGACTGCATTATGAAATGGAAAATTACAGAATAATACACTGTAAACACATTACTGTAAGTAAAGACTAAAATAGCCCCCTTACATACAGAAAAAAATATAGTAGGAAAATGTTCTTAGCTTAAAACAGACACCACAGGCAGACAAGTTGTGTTGTGACACCTATGGGTAGGGATAATATTCTTTAACGAATCACAGGAACAATTAGCGTCCTGATTAGATTCCACGCAAACATGATCCTTGGTGCGAAAGCATTCATAGTAGTTCAACGAGCCTGAGTACTGAGCAAAAATGCTGGATGACACCCCTGTTAGTGCTGAGAGACTTCACTTTGTTTGGCATCTGTATCCATGGCGATACGACCACACATATGAAGCCAGGTCTGATCCTGCTCTAATCATGAATTCAGTCAAACGTAACGACACACCCTGACATCTGTAAACACGCTGCACATTACACATTGCAACATCCTATTTTAATTACGTGATACCAACATATATATGTCTTAAAGACATTCAGGACAGAGACCACACTAACAGCTGCAGTGATATTCACTTCTCTGTTCTGTCAACAGGATATTTGTTGAAATGAGTGCAACATAAGTGTTACTGTAGGTGGCAGCCTGACTTAACAATCTTAACAAGCCAAATGGTTACTGGCTCCTTACACAGGTCATGAACATGCAAATCTTCTGCACACTGACATGTGCCTGAATGTATTTCTGGTCTACGGAACACCGTAGAAGGACAGGACATGAATTCAGATATCAGTTGTATTTGGGTTTTTGTTGGATAACTGGGTAAAAAAAAACACTAACCCATGTTAAAAATGAAGATTTCATAACACATTAAAATGCGTTCATAAAGCATTATAAACATGACTATAAATATTTATCAAAAGGCATAACACATTATAACCATGTTTATTATGCATTATGACTGCTCTATGAAGCTCTCATCTATAATGCACTATAGACACCTTCATAATGCAATACAAAACATCCTTAATACCGACCATTATAATGCTTTATAAAGGTACCTATAATGCATTATAGATGAGAGCTTCAAGCAAAGTGTTACTACAGATTTTACGTCAGAAACTGTAAGAGCTCAGTAAAAAAGCCTTTGTATGTTCCTGTATCTACACAGGGGAGCTGATCGTCAAACCGATGAGTCATGCTGCCCTTTATGGCAGAATATCTATAAAATAAAAGATTCCACATTGATAACACTATGAGAGTAAAGACAAGATCATCATGGAGAGATGGCATAACAGATTGGCACACAGGAAGTTAGAAGAGGAAGCTTCTGGTCTACAATTATAACCCGTGAAAACCACTCTGCAGCTGGTGGCAGCTTGATCTCAGATGGGTTTCCTGCACTGTCACACACAGGGCGGTTCATTTTAATCTCCTGGGTACTTAGTATGGCATCAAGTTCAGAATGACAGCCAATGGGGGCCAGGTAGAGGTGTCAGGGTTGCAGAAGAAATGTACCAGACTGGTCCAGCATGCATCGCCAGCTTCTAAAAATAAACATGTCGAAAACAGAAAGCCACAATGATTCGGCTCTTTCGGCAAAGAAGTGAGCTCATCTGTGGTCTGCTGAAGGAGAGAGGGAGATGTATGTATCCAATAAGACGCTTTGCGTGATGATTTATGAGTGGGAAATAGCCGTTGTTGTGCTAATTACCGCTACGCGATCTGTCCCCGCTGGACAGAACAGGCATTGAGGCTTTTGTGTGTAGACATCTTGTTTTGACTACAGCGGTTACTTTTTTTTAACAAACCTCACGTAGCAGCAGCTTGTAAAACACTGTAAAAAAGGATTATGTTCTTGTTAAAATGCTTTTTGCATAAGTCCAATGGGGAAGCTAACAAGGACCATCACACAAAAAGTGATAGTCTACTTATAGACTCGTATCGACAGCACACAGGAGAGCGGATCGTCAAACACATGAGCTGTGCCACCCTCTTATGGTACGACGAGGCTCGTTCTCATTGAATGACGCAAGCAATGCCCTTTAATCTGGAACATGTTAAAGTCCTGCCCTCGCACAGGTGAGAGGCCATTGGCGGGGCTGTAACCCAGCAAGCCTGATGCCCCCCCACGGGAACTTGCCCAACAGCACCTGCATATGGTCAGCCGACCGTAACAGCATTGTCAGTCTTCCCACTGTGGGCAGCCTTCACATGTCTGACTCAACCCCAGCAGTTGCAGGTCTTCCATCATCATTTCCAGCCCTTGGACCGCTGAGCTTGGCACCATGCCACACCCCCTAAGGGGGCGGGGCTCCTTTGGGTGCTACGGCCATCTGCCACTCAGGGAAAACAAACATACAATTAACTAATTACTACAGTCATAAAACATTAATGCCATCCCTGCTTCTCGTGAAGGCTGCGAATGTGATTATTTACTAGGCTGATCGCAGGTTGTACAGTCAAACAAAAACCAGCTTCGGAGCCGAGAGACAAGCCGATTATAATGGAGACGATCTCTGTCACGGCCGATTAAATTGCGTCCCGTTGCAAAATAGAAAGCTGTTTTTCTTGGGAAACAAACTGTTCATCTGCTGACATGCGCTCAAGGATGATTAATCTGTGACAGGCAAACTAGTGTTTAGTGGAATAAGATTTAAGCCTCGGAGCGCGAATTCTGGGAATGTTCCTCGTAGACAATGCCCGTCAGTAAGTCTTGGCAACAGATTAATCTTTTTCTTCTCTTTTTCAAGCAGCACAGCAGCTATTTGTTTTTACCTCACTCTGTAATTACGACTCGCGCTCTATCTCCTTCTTTCTCAGGACCGTCTGCTCCTCACACACCTTTGATCTTGTTTCATACCCTCCACTTTCTCTCACCTACGCAAAGAATGCTCCATATTCATCTCTGCCAGCCCACCATGGGAAAAATGCTCAGCCTGTCTCTACTTCCCAAAGTAAACTTTAGGCCCTTTAAAAAATTGAATAAAAACAACTTTTCATGTTACGCTACGTTACAAAAGTATTGTATTGCGATGACATATTAAACTATATTGATGACATGTGTATTGTGATGACAAATTGAATTTGAAAAGATTTTATACACTGTTGCTACACTGCAAAATACGTCATTAATTGATTTGCCAATTTATTTAACGAATCGCTTATCCAGGAGAGAATTGGGTGTGTGTGTGTGGGGGGGAAGGGGGGAGTGAAGCCTTTTCCTGATTGCCTAGCAACACAAGATAAGGGAACACCCAGGACGAGATGCCACAAGTTTTGAAACAATAATTAATATAAAATAAGCGGACCCAGAATCCCACAAATAAAAACAACATTATGTAATCATGTGATTTCCTGCTTCAGTGGCCATCGACAACCTCTGAGTGCTACTACAGTTTGGGATTAGCGCTTTGACGTGATCAGTGGGTTTATGGCCACATGAAAGACACAAGGATGTTGTTTCCTCGTTACTGAAGAACTCTCTGGAGTCGTGGCAACTGAGAAAAGCTAAGGGTACCATTTGATCTGAAGGAACAGAGGAAGCGGTTCTACAGAGTTTGTTGAAACGGCTATGATGCTCATGGGGCTTCATCGCTCTGTCTGCCTCTTGATGGGCAACTATGAAAGCGTCTGATGACAAAAGCTCTCATTTGAAAGCAGAGAAATCAGTCAACTTTATTGTCATTGTGTGCATGGACAATAGAATGAGGTAGAAGGTTCTCCCAGGGATGGACTGGCCATCTGGCATTCTGGCCATTTTCCCGGTGGGCTGCTGGCTGTGTGGACTGGCAATATTTATTGCTGGTGGGACCCTGGGGGATCCCCCCCCCCAAAGGCCAGGAACGATTTTTAATCCAGTCCAGCCACGGACTCTCTTAGTACAAGCATCACACATAGTGGAGGTCAAAGGACCAGGAGCTGGGAAGAAGTAAAAAACAGGGACCATCTGTGGGTCCTCGAGGAATGGGTTGGGAAACGTTGTTCTAGAAGTGTCCAGGCTGTTCTCGAGGAAGGTCATATCCTAAATGGCCTTCTCATGGCCTTCTCATGTGTACCAGACTGAGGATTGGTCATCTATTCTGAAAGACACCATAGAGACACTACTGATGCCCATATACCTTATTACTGGTAGCTCTGTGGTCTGAGTGCTATTACTGTGCTCAGTAAACACATCCCTAGGAAGGCTGAATATACTGGGGCAATGAAGCAATGAAGCAGCGGTTTAATGCGATGAGGTCTTCCTAGTGTGCGGCCTGAGGGCGGAGGTGTGGCCATCTCAGCCTTATTTATACATCTGTTGGTGCCTGGATGACAGACCTTGTTTTGTTGTTGTGGTTTTCCTGTGCGATCCCAGGCTCCCCATGCTGGCACTTGCCGGCTGGCGCTATGTCTCTACCTGCTTCTCGGTCGCATCTCGTAAAAAAAATAATAAACCCCCCACCCGGCTGGCTGCGTACGCGGCAGATAAGGCGATACCGTAGTGGCACCTGGCAGGACCTAACCCCAGCTCTCCGGGGGGGTGGGGGGAGAGACATCTGGCAGTGCTGCTCAAACATTTGGAGCATTTTGAAGAAGCACTTCATTTTCATGTGCGAAACAGCATCGGGGAAGAAAATAAGAAAGGCAGCCTTCCTCTGAAATACGTCTCCAGGGAGAATAAATAACCGAGCGTAACATTTATGGTCTGGCAAAAAGGGAATGCTGAACATCGCTCACATCTCATTTGTCCGGCAAATTCGCTGGGCACATGTTTTTCGAGAAAAGAACACAGGCGAGATATTACAGAAGTCCTAACCCCCGAATGGCTCCAGACCAGCTGCTAGGTACTTGGGCAGATGAGAAAACGGAGCACTTTGTATTGAAAAGGCTGCCATACCACAACCTCCGAGACTACATGACACAGGCAGATTCACTAAGGAGCTGAACTCAAGGCTTCAGACTGACAGCTTCCAGGTTCTCTGCTGAAGGGCCCTGGTTCCCCCATGCCCAGGTGCCCACAAACTCCTATGCAGCTTTCATGTTCCTTGACCTTTTCTGGTGCCTGAACAGGTATGACATCACGGCGGCCAGGCCCGAGACCTCCAGACATTGCACCGAAGGTGCTCTATTTTTAGCCTGTCGCTGTCACTGATGTCACAGGGATCACCGCGGGGGACCTCAGTGGGGTCCAGTTACACCAAAGTGTGAGAACAGATTTAATCTGTAATCAGAGCTAATGGGGCCAGGTCTGACAGGATAGGAGCAAGCCAGAGACACACAAAGCAGCTGTCACTGTGGGTTTCGAGGCATCGCTGATAAAGTGACCTAATGTAACATTCCCAAGGTCGATGAAAAGTTTATCTGGACGGTGCCTTAACAATATTACCAAAGTTTAGTTGTTTTTTTCTCCAAGAGATCCATCCACCGAACTTCAAACTGGTTTTCCAGATCAAGGCCACCAGTTTTTATGCGAAAAACCAATTAATCTTCCCATTCATCACTGAAGGACAATGGAGACATTTTTTTTAAAAAAAGAGAGATGATAGTTTAAACTGATGGTGTGGTTCGAATGTTGTCTGTAAATAAAAGATCGAAACTTCAGATGAGACCTCGCTCAATAGGCTTTGGGTATCCATACGGAAATGGAACAAGCCAAGTGCACTGATACCATCCTGGCAGTGAGAAAATGGCCAGACAACAATACGTTCCTTTAAGGTCCTGTAAGGTAACAGTAACCGGCGTTGTGAATCCTCCAGTGTTCCCGGCTAGAGGTTCTGTCTGGCACAATCTATGAGCAGCTCTGCTGAGGTATTCTTTGTGCAGGTTATGTTTTTTAGCATGAATTAATGCTCTGCTCTGGCTACAGCCCAAGAACAGCAGGAGCAGGGGCTGTGCAGAGGAAGGCGTGTCGCTGAGCGGGCGCGTCGCGAGGTTTCGCAACTCCGCTACCTGGGGGACAGCGCGGCGGTTGCCCACCCCAGGCTGGTTTACGTGACCCAGAATCTGCTTTCAGGCCTGAATGTGATCACAATCAAACCCAGGCAATCATGGACACAAAGGAGAGACGTCTAATTGGAAGCTCAAGACTGTCACTCATCCAAAGAATGACACGGGGGATGGGGGGTGACTACAGCCATCACGTGCTCCTAAGACTTCCATAATTACCAACAAGAGCAACATGTAGCTCCTGTGGTTAATAGTTATGGCATGGCTGAGTAAGTCAAGGCCCCAGCCTCTATCCCCCCTTCATAAATCTGTGCCTCTATGACAGAATGAGTAATATTGTTCCTTTATAATTATCTGTAGTCCCCCCACTGCCCCACCCTGCCGTGCTCTCTGAGAGGTGTTTTTGTGCCTGGAGGTAGGCCGGAGGTCTCGCACACTGACCCCTTTTAACTCGTCGGCTCTTGGGTCCCCGACGGGGAGCCAGCACTTCCCTGCTTGGCCCAGATGAGCCCCTTTCACGCGTGGACTGGGTTCTCCCTGGGCTCAGACCTTCAGCTCACCCGCTGAGGGGGAGAGTTTATTTTCAGAGGCGATGGAGGCGTGACTGTGCGGGCTTGTCAGATGGGAGTGGAAGAGCCTGATTTGTTATTGTGTGTATATATAAGGACACACACACGCGCACACACATATATTTGTTTTCATATCTTTATGGGGACCATCCCTTTATTTTTATGAACAAAAGCTTAATCCCAACAATGACACCCTTAACTCTTACCCAGCCCTAACCTTAACCATTAGTAACCAAACAAATTACAAGACTTTTGGCATTTTTAGTTTTTTGATTGCTGTGACAGATTTTTTATAAAATTGAGTTTCCCCTTGTGGGGACCGAAAAAATGGTCCCCACAATGTAATATATATATAATCCACACACACACCTCTGTCCTGCTGGGTTAAACATCATACTCACTGCATCACTTCATCAATCTCTCTGATTACATTTTATTTCTTCTGCAAATACTTTTACCCAAAGACACACTACAGAAAAAGCAGGCTGAGACAGTCCCCAGAGCAATTGGGAGTTAAGGGCACAACAGTGACATCACTTTGCCAACCAGGGGATTTGAACCAACAACCTTCTGAATACAGTCACACACCACCCCAAACAGAGCACGATACAAAATAGGTCATACATGGACACATAGAGAATGATTCTCTAAGCCCCACCAGCACACCTGCCTTATATAATGCCACAGTCCCCTGTCCCCCTACTGTCATCATTCATGGTGACTGTGGCATCACCAGAGCCATAAGTAAGATGTTTTCTATCTGATCTGGATGCCATGTTGCCACCGTAAACCTCACAACATTATATACTGTATGCATATGTACATGTACGCGTAATATGAAAGCCTTCAGTATATATTTAGGGTTTTAAAATGTTCTTCTCTTGCTTTGGGATAGGGAGGACAGTCAAGGAGGGAGATGGTTCAGTGAAGAAGGTCCTCCTGCAGTACCAGAAGCAGCCAGGGTGGCAGTATTGTACTGTCTTTAAGGCAGGCGCCTATCCCTCAACATTAAAGACAGATTTTCTCATTTATTTAAACAGCAGAAAGTATGGCGGTTAGGGCATGATAGTTTAATGTGCACACACTGTGCATTGTGGAGGTCGAGCAGCGGACGTTGTCTTCAGGTGGTGACTAATGCCCGTCCCAAAAGGGCGGGAGGCACGGTGGCCGTGAACTCGCCACCTTATATGAGTGTCTCAGGCAAAACCTTTGAGGATAAAAGCATCTGCTTAGCAAATAGCTAACAGCTAACGGGCCTCTAGAGGCCGATATAAAGAACTACAGCCAATAATCCATGGGAGGCTATTTCTTCCTTTTCTAGTCACGTATTTCCTTTCTGTAAAATATGAAAATTATTATTCATGTTTTTGCGTAATCTAGCCCAGCTGTTGGCACACGGAGAGCGGCTCAGCGCTGAGAGGCAGCCACCTCTAGGGGGCAGCGCGTACGAGGCGGCCATGCTCACATGCCGTGGACTGCAAGACCAATCGGGCAGAGAGCTACCATCTCTCCAAAACATTGGGGCAATACGGAGACCACCAAGTTCCACATAGGGACAGTTAGTTTGGAGACACCTTAATACCTTTTCACACATTGGGGCAACAGGGCAGAGACGCTAAACACCAGAGAAGACACCCCCAGATACCCTCCTAGACACTGGGGCAAAAAGACCCTCATGGATGCAATATTACTACCCCTTCTCCCCCCTTTTAGGGCCCCTTAAGATGAATACTTTCAGGGGCCCCAACACTAGAAGGGGCCCGCTTGCCAAATTTTACCATCAGCGCCCCCTCAGCTAGGCTAATTTTATCATCAACACCCCCACCTCGGGGGGGCATTTAATAAAAATTTCCAAGGGCCCAGCTTGTCTTTGTACAGCCAACTGACAGCCTACATTTTAGTCTCAGCCAATGAAAAAGTTGCTTCAGTGTGGTATCTAGCTATGCGGAGCTACTGTATCAGGCATTAGAGGGCCCTGTCCTCGCCTTGCACCCCAAACCTCACCTCTGTGTCTGTGGCCTTCTGGGTCGCACACGAGCTCTAAAAGCCATTATGTTACGGCCTAGCCTGAGCGGCAGTCCTGCCAGACGCCATCTTATTAAACGGTCCCATTAGGCCTGTAACTTATCATGCCGGATCGGATGTCGGCTAAAATTAGCCGTGAGACTCGATTTATTACGCCAATTGAGGGCTCGGAAAATGCCAGTAACTGCTTGCTGGCGACGGGCGCTCACCTCGGAATCATGACATAGTGTCACCCTTAAAATACGAAAAGCTAATACCTGTTTACGTTGAAGAATGTCCGTAAAACTGCAGGAAAAAATAATGAAATCTGAACTTGTTTTGAACATTTTTTTGAGGACGGAATAGTTTTCCGGCATTGATTAACGGATGTTCTACTCAGACATCTCACATCTGCTATGCTATGAAATGAAGGGAGTGAAATCTGGCCCTACTCCCACCTCCCAGTCGACATCTTTTCCTTTAACTTTCCAGGTTTGGGACCCTGAAGCTAATGCTAACGCTAACCCTAAGCAGGTCACATAACAGCGCAGTTATTCATTTCAGAGCACAATGTGAAGTTTCTGTTGCGGTTATATGTACTGGTAGTGTTCAGTGTTTAGACATTAGTTCAGAGTCAGTTCCTGACAGTGTTCAGGACTTAGCTCTGGGGCAGTTTCTGAGAATGTTCAGGCATTAGCTCAGGGTCTATTGCTGACAGGGTTCAGGCATTAGCTCAGGGTCAGTTCCAGACAGTGTTCAGGCATTAGCTCAGGCCCAGTTCCTGGCAGTGTTCAGGACTTAGCTCAGGGTCAGTTCCTGACAGTGTTCAGGCATTAGCTCAGTGTCAGTTCCAGACAGTGTTCAGGCATTAGCTCAGACCCAGTTCCTGACAGTGTTCAGGCATTAGCTCAGGGTCAGTTCCTGACAGTGTTCAGCTTATAGCTTGGGGCCAGTCTCTGACAGTGTTTAGACATTAAAGGGTCACTTCCTGGTCTGTTATATGTCTGATACAGACTTGCTCATTCTCACATAGAAACCACGGTTCAGCGCCTGGGGTTGTTGTGTCAGCCCTGTCACACTTTACCACAGGAGGCCGTTTCTGAATTTGCTGTGTTGTCCTACCGGGCGAAGACGGAGACGGAGATAGACCCGCTACACTGATGATTCATACAATAACAGATGACAAATTACCTGTTGATTAAAAGTAATGATTTCTCTCGGCGAAAATCCCACCTTGTAAAAATCCTACCGAGTGAGAAGGTAGCGGCTGACACCCCTCTCAAATCGCCTTTGACGGCCATCGCAGTGACTGCTCTATTGATGGGGAGAGAACGGCAGTATTATGAGACTGTATGTAACTCCTACTGTGTAAACCCAACGCCTAACCTGAACCAACACACATAGACGCTGGCACGCACAAGCACGTGCCATATTTGTTCCGGATGGTTTCTGGGTGTAACATAACAGACCGTTAGACTGGAATGATTTGGAGCTGAGTTCCTTGACTTTTGAGTAGTGGTTCATGTCTGGCTTGCCCGTAGATGGGGTCTCTCTCTCGTGCCTGGTTGTCTTACACTAGGGGGCGGGGCCTCTCCTAGCCAGCTCCTCTACCTCATGATTCAGCTTTTATAGAGGAAGTGGCAGCTCGGCCAGGTCTGGGAGCCCAAGCTCACGATACCTAAATCTCAAACTCACAACCTCACCATATATTTATCAAAAGGCATAACACATTATAGCCATGTTTATTATGCATTATGACTGCCTTATGAAGCTCTCATCTATAATGCACTATAGATACCTTTATAATGCATTATAATGGTCGGTATTAGAACTAAAGATGCTTTGTACTGCATTATGAAGGTATCTATAGTGCATTATAGATGAGAGCTTCATAAGGCAGTCATAATGCATAATAAACATGGCTACAATGTGTTATGCCCTTTAATAAATATTTATAGTCATGTTTATAATGCTTTATGTATACATTATAATGCATTATGAATGTGTTTATAAATTGCTAAAAACATGGCCTTAAGAAAAGTATTACCAATAACTGATACAGAGAAACCAACCTTATCATTAGCCAATTTTATGTTTTGAATTGGTGAGTTACAGGGGAGGGGGCACTCTGGGGGCCAATCAACTTTCACCTGGGGCCAGTGCCCCACCCCTCTATACATCCCTGCATCCAAAGAAATAAAGGGTGAAAGTAACTTCAAAAATAAATACACATATCTGTCAAGAGATCAATTACGGCTTGTGTTACAGGAACCAGAATCACTCAGTGTTCCAGTCGCTTAAATCCCTTTACTTTCCCATGAGCCAGGCCAAGCGTGTCGTACTTGAGTTCTCTTAGTGGGGCATACAGGACAGTGACCCTGACTGAAATGAACCAGCAAGCACACTCTGCATGCTGGCCAAGGGGAAACATGCTGGTGACCCGCATCTGGCTTCCCAGACAGGCCCCAAGAACTCACGTCTCTGAGAGATCCTCCCAAAACTATGCCAGGCAGGAGCTCCACAGAGTTCCTCGCTTCATGGTGAACCAGGGTCACCTGGCTGGGTTTTAACTGACTTATGAAGGGTACAGAGTTTGGGGCACTGTACTGTATCTCCAGGTAGACTGTGTGATTCAGCAGGTCAGGATGCTATGTTTGTGATCAGAAGGTCACTGGTTCTAATCCCATGCTTAGCAGAGTGATGTCACCATCGGACCCCTGAGCGAGGCCCTTAACCTGAAATGCTCCAGGGATGGACCAACCCTGCAATTCTCAAAACTAAAATATTGCTCTTGATAAGAGCATCTGCTAAATGTAACACAGCAAGTAATGAATTACTTAAAAACAGCTCACTGTAAGGTTTTAGAATAATTTAACACGGCACATATCTCTTATGTCCTTGTTGCTTTGCTAGTAGATGATATGATTTAAAGTGACCCTCCCCCCATGTTGAGGTACCCAGCTGGCTCCACACACACTCAACACCTGTTACAGATGGACATTCTGCTGAAGGTGCAAACCCCCACCCCCCACCCCCGGCGCACGCCAAGCAGCAGGGAGACTGCAGAGCCACTGCAGGCCTAAAGTACACTGCCAGTTGTCACCTTGTGCAGTGGGACTCAGTCTAATAGACAGTGAATGTTTTTGCCAATCCCCCCTGACACAGAGCCAGGGCTCACTCTCTCATCCAGCCCCGGCATGAAAACATCACAGATTTACGGCAGGGTTTTGTCTGGGGGAGGCTCGAAGACAGCGCTCTAAATTTACCGAACACTGCTGCTTTCTAAATCAGCAAGAGCAGGTGTGCCCAGTGGAGACGCGCTGGAGCTTTGGCTCTGGATTGGGGGGGGGGGGGGTCAGGCCATGCTCATTTCAAAGCAAACAGACCAAATGCTGGGGCTCCACATATGCAGGAAGAACAAGTGTATAAGCCAGCTGGTGCCCCCCCAGTACCTCTCCTTGGCCTGCCCTCCAGTTGACTCCGTTGATCTATACTGAAGCACACTATCTGGTTTTGCTGGGATCAAAGCGTGGGGGGGAGGCACAAACTGATGGTGCGGAGGGTGACAGCCCCTCAGCCCCTCACTCAACAAAATTCATTCAGAAGTAAAATAAATTTTTAAAATCTGGTACACTGAGGTCTTTAGCCAGCTGCCTGTTCCGTAAGAACATAAGCAAGGTGAAACTGTCACACATATTGCTGTCATGCACTTATCTCTTTATGTGCTGTTGAAAAAAATGGCTGTGGTGAGGTTAGCAGCTGGGAGTATAATTCCAGGGAGCTGAACAGCGCCCACTCTGTCAGGGGGAGGCATGCGCGGGCTTCGCAGGTGATTTGGGGAGGTAACGCCGCAGAGCATCACAACGGATCCATTGTCAGTCGGCGCTGACTGTGCTGGGGATTCCCTACCTCGGAAATATCTTATTTCTTGCATGTTTGCCAGGTGGTGATGTATACTGAAGACCTTGAGGCCTTGCAGGGTAAATCCCAAAGGGGGGGGGTCCCAAGTGACCGCAGAAATGTCACCGCACTCATTGGAGCCACCCCCCCCCCGTACCGCCAGGTGGGAGACGTGCTTGTCCTCAGGCTGCAGGTGAGCTGAGGTGTCAGGGAGGCTATGACACTGAAAGCCACCCTGCCATCTTCATTCTGTCGTATATTAGCGTGGGGGATAAAAAAAAAAGAAGCAGGACAAAGGCCTCTCTGTAGGGGGCCAGTCATCCCCCCCATACCCTCAAGAAGACCCCTCTCGCCTGGGATGCGCAGTTGGGGATAGACATGACGCCCCGCCCCCGTGCCCACTGCCAAAACAATGTGTTGTTTTTGTCAGTCGACGAATGCCACGACAACTGGGGAGAGGGGCCAGCTGGGGGGATTCACTGCTGGACCGCCGGCGTGTCCAATTTAAATGGGGGTGGGGGGGGTGTCTCGAACAGCCTGGGTGCCATTAAAATCAATCCACAGACACTCCTGTTTGGGGGCCTTTGCAGAGCTTAGAGTGTGTCACAGACACGTGTAAGTGACGTGAAATCTCTGAACGCAGTTTAACAGGAGCACGTGTACAATGGGGCTCATTCATGCCCGGCTGGGGAGCATTGGCGTTCAGGTGTAGCTCACCTTCTGGAAGGTTCTGCTTCACGCGGGCCCCCATGTGGCATTGACGCCGTGATGCGTCGTGTGGCGTGATGCAAAAGCTCCAAGACCGTCTGCAGGAGACGCAAGGAGCGTCAATGAGATCACCTTACGGTCTCATGGTCGGAAAAGCCCTGCATGCATTCTTTTCAATCATTTTTTCAATGACATAAAGCTGGTGGATGGAAAACAGCCCCTTAAGTATAGCACCCAGTCACAAAGCGGGGGGGGGGGGGGGCAAAGTTCACTGTAACTCAGACAAACTCATCTTGCTGTCACCGTCTGGCTTTGAGGGTTCTCAGGTTGAATTTCCCCTGCTGGGAGGCACCAGCACAGTCTGGGCACAGTCCCGTGCAGCCGAGAGGGGTAATTCCACAATGCATTCACTGGCTAACCGGTTAGTTTGGTAAATTCCGCATCTTCCGGGTGCACCGCTGATTAGTGGAAAATAAGGCCGTCGTTTCTCATGAAGGGCCATGGAGTGTAGGAAAATAATGGGAGAACCAAATTACGATACTGGTATATGAGAAAATTCTATTTTTGTGGGACACAGAACTTATAAAATATTGAGGTATTCAGTTCAAAATCTTACCCTGGAATACGACTCATACCACTCATTTTTAGGGCACGACAAGACACCTGCAAAATAATAAAGTTGTAAATTACTTACAGAAGTATCTATAAAACAAAACAAATGAAACAATCAAGTCCACTAACATTATAAAACCTGATTAGCATGACACACCAATATAAAACAGTGTTAGGGATATACAGTTTGTTACATGCTAACATGGTAACAGACACTAATACAACATAAGGTTCATGAAATGGTTAATGTTTATGGTTCTGATTAGGGTGAGAGAAAACCAGGTGGGAACTGACCCATCCAGGGGAAAAAGGTGAGTAGAGTCTGGTAAAGAGTCTAACTGCTAAGGATTTTTCTGTAATGATCTGAAGCAGCACGGTGCACTGTGTGTTTGGGGAACATTTCAAGTTCATAAGTGACTTAAATACTTATTTCTGACCTAAAGTGCAGCTCGTTCATCGCTTTTTAAGGATTTAACAACCCAGCTTGTGCTGTTATGTCAAAGCGGACGGCCCTCTAATGGGCTCATCAGTCACATCACTTAGCTTCAGAGTATGTTAACCAAGCGGATCATTCTAGGATTTTTTAATGTGTGGTGAGGGGGGGGTGAACATTATCATTATCCAATGATATGGTTTGACTTGGTGAGTGACAGGGAAGAGGGCCAATCAACCTTCAGCTGGGGCCATTTCCTCTATGGCTCCGCCCCTGTATACGACCTTATCCGATATCAGATCACAGCCTTTAAAACTGAAATACCCTAGTGGCTTGTAATGGTGTAACCCTGGAATATGGCAGGAGTCCCGGTGATTGGCAGACGCCCTGTTCGGATAAATAATGGCCTGCAGACAGACACTGGCGGGACAGAGGCATTTTGGAATGGACGGGGTGGGGGGACGTTGGCCCTTTGACGGCAGCATTGTGGTTTCCCCATCAGCAGCACTGTCTGCTCTTGCCCCCCCCCACCCTCGTGAGCAGGCCGACACTCACTATCATGTGCACAGGATGTTCAGATCATATTACGACTGCCGTCTTGCTGCACGGCAACCTTACAGCAGGGCTGGGGAGTGGGGGAGGGAATTAAATGTCATCCTGTTGGATGACAGGGAGGGGGGAGGGAGCCAGGGGCAGACGTGCTGCATACCTTGGGGTTTGCCCCCATCCGCCAGTACATGGGTGCTGTTTGCCTACCTGGCCCCACCGTGACGTTGTGGAGGTTGGACCTGCTGGTTCCGTTCGGCATCTTTCACCAGGAAAATGAGCAGCTCCAGGCATTAAAACGAGATGAGGGCAAAGAGGAATGGGAACATAGTCACGCTCAAACACACACCATGCCGGGTGGCTGCGTCCACACATTTCATGTTGAAAAGATGTAATTGGGGACAAGGGAGCCCAGCCGTTCGGATATGGGTACGGTGGGGGCCTTCTAGCAGCCAAACTGTAACCTACCTTCTAGACTTTTCCATAATAAGCTAGAGACGGATATAAAAGTGGAGGTGAGGAACAGGAAATGGTGAGTCTTTGCTGCCGTTTCTGTGGAATTGACCTGTGAGCTTGTCACTCCCTCCCTGAAGGACCTTTGCGATCAAACACATGGTGCTTTGGCTCCTCAGAAATAACCGTGGATCGATTGTCATCATGTCATTCACCTACCTGGCGCTTCTCCAGCTGTTTGCAGCAGGTGTTTTACCTGAGTAAGTCGAGTAAAGTACACGAGGCGGTATTAAGGTAAGTGTAAGGGTCGGCCCGCCCTCATTGCTGCCCTAAGTGAAATTCGAATGACAGTCCCTTGCCAGGGGTGTATTAAATTTGCTGATGACGCAAAGGGGGGGAGGGGGTGCTCATTGATGTTAAAATTTGTTGAGTGAAGGGGTGGGAATTTGCCCTGATTATGCCAGTGCCCTAAACAGCCACTCATTTCTCTCATACCTTGGCGCAGCTTTGGTAAGAGGTCCATGTTCGGGTTACCCACACAGAAAACTGAAACCCCATATTTGTACACACACAGCGCTCACAGAAAGTCTTGGGACGCTTGCTTAATTGTGTAAAAATGTTGCAAATTTATTGATTCCATAACAAATGTCCAATGATAAGCAATGTTTAACATATCTGCACATATCTTCTGCACAGACATTTTCTTTTTATTAACTGACAATTTTTTTAACTGACTCATTCAGTTCTGGTCCTGCCATTTTGCTATTAATTGCAATTGTACTCACTGGCTCCCAAAGGGACACTAAACACAAATGTTTGGTGCTTTATGTTACTGCAAAGGTGTTACTAATTAAAAAGCACCAATGATGCTGCTTGTCAATGAACTTTTTAACTCAGAAAAGCTCCTTTAGAACTATAATTTGGGTTTCAGTTTATTTCTGCTTGAAATTAATGTTTCACTTAAAACTTCCGGTTCTTTCTAAAGTGATATATATTTTTTGTAAACAAACGAAGCAATTTTTGTTATAAAGCCAATAATTTTGCAATATTTTTATTGAATTACGCGGGAATCCCCAGACTTTCTGTGAGCAGTATACTACATGCTCTGGCCCAGCTCCCTCCCTGGGAGACCCCTGTAGTGAAAAAGGCCTTGTGAGTGAGTCGCGGGTGGTCAGTTAAAGGATGCGCTCGGGCCCTCAGTACCCAGAATCCTCTCTTCATGCCACCTTCCTCCTGGTGCTGCCTGACAGGGGTGCGGATCGCACCAAGGGCCCCTTCTCACTCAGCGCACAAACCCGTGACAATAAGGCAACTCCGAGCCTGTCTGCTGTAAACATTCGTCGGCCTTCCCACTCAGCCTATCGGTGCCACAGCTTAAAACAGCAACAGACACCGGTCATTCCTACCAGTTTTTGGCTCTTCAATCCAGGCAAGAAAACACACTGATCTGTGAGGTGGTCGATGGCCTGATCCTGACATGCGATACATTCATGTTAGGATCCATTTTAATCTGGTCGGTCAGCTGCGCTGTCAAAGTCACTCAAACATGGGAGCACATACATACATATATTTACACACGAAAAACCCACACGGCCGCTGGACGGTCTCCAAACACGAACTGTACACAGACGGTGGGTGGGAGAGGCTTCCTGAGCCAGCCAAGGATCAAGGCGCTTCAAAAATGCCCTTCCAGAGTGTTGCGTGCCCTCTGTGTCAGAGATGGCGGGGACAGGAGTTAGAGGACTCTGGGAAGGGCGATCACACGGGAACTGACGGGATCCTGGGCAACCTTTGCTGGGATCAAAGCGTCTTTCCTGCTGAGATCCCGCTGAAACATCCCACAGAGAGCCCCCCAACATCCCCCCCCCGTGTGGCTGCGCAGTGCCCTGCCCCCGAGTGGGGCTTCAAACCCAGTAGCAAACCTGAGGTTGCCTGTTCCGATACCCACTCTGTGCCTCCCCCGGCTATCGCTCCAGACCCTTCCCTGTACTTTAATTTCACACTACATCTTCCTGCCTGATGTATATGATCACGCCGGTATATAACCGGCGGGTCTTGAATTAACTGAACAGAGCTACTACAGAGTTTACTCAATTAAAACAGACCAAAAATAAAAATTCCCCCTGCAGATTAAAGATGTAGTAGCCAAGGAAAACACTCAGGGACACGATGACAGCCATTGGTGTGACATCGCCAACCCACATCCTTCACAAGGCCTTTAGAACCAGTTCTGTAAGTGTCTCTGTCTGTTGCAGAACCACAGATTGGCTGTGGATTATAATCCCTGCCCCCCACCACCACCAAATACACCCCACCCTTGTCTTCTTTCTTTTTCCCACCTTTCAGACAAAAAATGAAGTCAAGGATGCATGCTGTCCTTCAGGTGTAACAATAGAGCCACACATCCCCTCCCGCCCCCGTAGGGCGGGGCCTCATCTCGGTCCAGCACCCTACCGGGCCACCTGGCGAGGGGGCGGGGCATGTGGGAGAATCGCCGTGAGGCTCGCGTTCACATGGAGGTACTTACTGGCTGCTCAGCGCACCTTTGTTTACTCATCACATGCCTTACATTCCTCTGAGACGGAAACATCATACTTAATAGCATCTGAACCATAATTGGTGTTAATTTTGGTGATAATCCAGATCTTAGAGAAGTATATAGCATATTGTAGAACTCCACTCCAGCATTAGTATACATTTTAACATATTCATTCAATACCCTAATCAAAGCATTAGCATTTTTTTTATGAGACTTTTCTGAAAGGTACCTATGTGAATTTCCCCAAATTCAAAATGGGGAAAGCGGCCATTGGACAACGTAATACCAGTGACTCTGGGTCAGTGAGCCTGGGGCGTCCATAGGCTGCAGGCCTGACACTGGAGTGTCAGGTAGATTGTCTCTCAAAGCCTTCACAGAACCTCAGGGTGCTGTAATCAGATGCAAAGAAGCTCAGCACTGACTGAGGTGTTATTTTCGGGGTTTGGGGAAGTAAGCTTGTAATTATTTTTTTTCCCCCCACTATTTACCTTTCGGATGTAAAAATACGTATCTAACAAATTGAGGGTATCACCTTCTCGTTTTCATTTGGCCAGCGGTATGTAGGTGGAACAGCCAGATCAGTGCCAAGACACTAAACCAGGGGAAAAAATAATAGCAGGGACAAACTAGGAATCCATTCACAACTCTGGAATATTATCCCTAAAACAGCACCTCTCCAGATATGCGACTGCAGAGTTTGGACCCTGAATAGGTACTTACACAAATAGCACAAGCAGTCCTAGGTTTAGCAAAGAAGAAGGGCCAAGAAAGGCCCCAATGGCTTTTAAACGACGCTTTGGATGACCATATGACAGGAAACAGGAAGTGGATCAATTATGACTGAAGGGGAGTAATTCTATGTTTGTAGTACGTTTTTTCAACATGCTAAACCTACTTTTCTTCAACAGTCCACCACAGACACACAGTGCTGACAGAACGTCTTGGGACGCTTGCTTCAGTTAGTAAAAGTATTGCAAATTTATTGGTTTTATGACAAAAATCATTACTTAATTCATTTGTTCATAAAAATGTCACATTAGTAACAACCAGTAGTTTTAAGTAAAACATTCATTTCAAGTAGTAATAAACTGAAACCGAAATTATAGGATGTCTTGGAAATGTTCGGAATAACTAATATCCAGCACATAATTATGTAGCATCGTAACATCCCTCTAAGTGTCCACTGTCTGCCCTTATCCCCTAGTGAGTGTTCTATGTAGTGAACACTATATAGTGAGTGAATGAACAAGTGGAACACAACCTTAGTTATAGAAGGTGAAAAAAAAGTTAATTGACAATCAGTCTAAATGAGTGCTTTTTAATTAGTAACACCTTTGCAATAACACCGGACATTTGTGTTTAGTGTCCCTTTGGGAGTCAGTGACTACAATTGCAATTAACAGCAAAATGGCAAGAACAGGACTTAATGAGTCAATTAAAAAATTATGGCACTTAATAAAAAGAAAATGCCTGTGCAGACGATATGTGCAGATACGTTACACGTTGCTTGTCAATGGACTTTTGTGATGCATCAATAACTTTGCAACATTTTTACAGAATTATGCAAGTGTACCAAGATTTTCTGTGCACACTATAACTGACTCATTTGCATTTGCTCCAAACAAATGAATTGATGCAAATAACTATAAGCAAATTTATCTAAATGTGTAAATTCATATAATTATTTTGAAAGACAGCCCAGGCTGTCCTGTCATGGTACAAACTTAAAGTGTTCAGTGAACTTACACTACCATTAAAAAGTGTGAGGTCAATTTGCCATGGAATAGCCTTTATTTTTCAGAACAACAAAAGACTGGTGAGTTTCAGAAGAAAGTTCTTTGTTTCTGGCCATTTTGAATCTTCAGTCGAACCCACAACTGCTGATGCTCCTGACATTTTTTTCTCTAAGAGGTTCTGTCATCCCCAGCAAAATTTCTTTCTTTGACAGAATTTATCAGTTTCAAAAGTTCTCAGTTCCTCAGAAGAACTTATAGCTCCATACAACAGCTGATCCCTGTGGGGAAATTCTCTTTTTTTTTTTAAACACCTTCCCCAACTTGCTCACAGCAAGACAGCCACCCATAGCAGTGCCCAGGGAGCTGGGGGTTAACAGCCCTACTCAAGGACCCCCAGACATGTCAAGGCAGGCTTGAACCGGCAACCATCTGAGCACAGACACAGTGGCTTAACCCACTGAGCCACATGCTGCCCCACGTAAACCTGCAAACCTACTCATGGCCATTGTGCTCATGCACATGTAACCATCTATCCCTATGTACGGCCACTCACTTAATAAAATTATGTAATTTGTGTAGTCTTTTTCATAAACATAGCTGGCTGACCAGACAGAGCCAAAACGAGGGCTTATGCCCATGCTTTCCATTTAATTAAAGGTGCAAATATTACTTTAAGTATATGATTTCTCTGAAGAAAGCTGGTTAAATTTAGTCTCGTTCTCTGTTTCCTTTCTCACAAATAGATGCGAAAAGGTGAGCAGGCTGGATCTCGATGAATGTGAAACTTCATAGAGCAAACAGTGAGTATCTGTGAGGTTTTATGTGTCTGGCTGTGTGGGAGTGTGTCTATCTGGTAATTCCTGCTCGTTACTAATCATCGACAGAGTGTTTCTCTCTGATCCCACAGCCAGGGGGCTGCATGTCTTCCACCTCCCACAATTAAGGCGTCAGCTGCCTGACCTAAACATAAATCATACTGGTAGGCTAAAAAAATGCCCTTTTTTTCGGGGGAAAAAAAAAGTTCCAAATAAATGTTTGCTTTCAAATTTGTAGATCTTTTAATATCAGTAAGCTGTGTTATTAACTTTTTTTTACCGGCGGTAAAATGTTGAAATGTTGAGCGTGGAAGGAAACGCAGGGTAGGTAAAACACTAGGCAGGGGGATAATGGGTGCTGTGTTTCGACCTGGACCGCACCAAGGGTTGGAGCGTGTCCCGATTTTGAGTGGATGAATGGGTAGCTGTGCCCCCTGGACCACATGCCCGTCCGCACGGCGGTACCAGTGGTGCCACATTAATAGCCCTCAGTGTAACTAGGGGCGGCGATTAAAACTTCCTGTCTTTCTACAGACAATGAATCTGCAGGCACAATCGGGCTGTTTCTCCGAGCAGATCGTCAGGCTGCTCACAAAGCGTCCACCATGATTGGTCCAGCCATCCTAACGTACATGTTACGCTATAAACATTTGCCAATATGACTGTCACCTTTGTGTCTTCATTTCAGATGCTATCAGGTTCTCAGAACCGAGATTACTCAGCACCTAAGCGACATCTTTCCTAGAGCTGTGAAATTATTGAGCGAGCCCTCATAATGCCTAGCCATCTGCACTGAGCGTTCTCCATCTTATCTATCTTGTTTTTATTTATGCTGTACTATGTTGTTACCCTGCCAATGCCTTTTAATATTTTTATTATTTATTACTGTCAATATATGTATTAATATATGTCAGTGTTTCCCAACCTGGTCCTTGGGGACCTGCAGACAGTCTACGTTTTTGTTCCCTCCCAGCTCCTAGTAGGGAGCAAAAATGTGGAATGTCTGGCACGGAGCTGGGAGGGAGCAAAAACATGGACCGTCTGTGCATCCCTCAGGACTAGGTTAGGAAACACTGATATTTGCGATATGCATGAGCAGACTCCAGGGCTGGCTTTACCTTTTCACGGGCCCTAGGCAAAGCTTCACCCGGAAGGCCCCTCCGGCAATAAAATCGATGATTTTTTCCCTTCCTCCACAGCACAAGTAATTCAGGGCCCTGGGTCGCTGCCCGTCTTGCCCTTAGCTGCAGCTGGCCATACCAGATACACCAGCACAAATTTCTTGCACATACTTCTTTCTACTTATCCAAATAAAGCTGATTCTGATTCTGATAATCAGCGGCAGCCAGCAGCAACAATGTCACCGATCCAGCTATTCAGGGGACAAAAAAAAAAGTCCCCTCGGTTTCCAGCCAGCGAGATCGACAGGAGAGGAGATACTTTTGTGTGTTTTGCCGAAACGAAATACCGGACGGTACACATCTTCCTCGGGCTCCAACAACCTGCCATTCATGCACGAGTGTTTATTTTGACAAAATGAAAAAGGGGGGTGGGGGGGCTCGGTAATTGCGAGGCTTCTCCTGTGATTATGTGTGCGCTTGTGCTCGCTGTGCGAAGAGGTGTGTGCTGATGATTACTCAGCCACTCCACAGTTAGGGTTACCAGCCCACACAGTCACCCTTTTCAGTCCACTTAGCCCAATTTGCCCGAATTAAACCACAGTCCTCCATATCGGGTGCCACGCAGGAGTATAAAACATGTAATTAACGTTAATGTGACACTCTATTTTGTTAGTATGTCATCATGTTAATGTTTTATGGTACTGGAGTGCAAAACATCTAATTGACTTTAATGTTATGCAGTCCTGCGCTGAAGCATAAATTGTATAATTCAGTTTAATGTTATGTAGTCTGGGCAGGGGTCAAATCTGTGCAATTTTTGTTACTCTTACACAGTACTGTGCATAAATTATTTATGCTCAATGTGATGCAATACTGCGAAGGAGTAAAGACTGTGTAATTTACAGTAATGTTATGTAATACTGATCCCAGGCAGCACAAGGCTGGGGTACACCGTGGATGGGATGTCACTGTGTAGGATTACTGTGTCATTTATATTAATGTAAATGCAACCACATTTAGTAATTCATTTACAGCAGAAATAAATAATTTAAATAGAAATAATACATATAAAATAGTTTGAAGTTACTGGGAAAATGCAGAAATGCTCCTTCAGCTGTTTTGCAGCAGTTTGTGGGAGTTCCCTGTGTCTGCCTCTGATAACTTGGCCTGTATTTACATGTCATCAGAAACATGGCTGCCAGCTGAGCTGTGATTGGCTGAATGATGTGGTGCACATGACTGACATCACGGAGCCGCACGGGGCACCTGAGCACCAACGTAAATGAGGAACCGCGAAGCTCACGTGCAGGTGCATGGACACAAGCGCACCCGCTTTATCAGGCCTTCTGACTTGCGTTAGTGTGCAGGTAGCGGCATGCAGGGCTGATAGAGTGACTGGTGACTGGATAGCAGACGGCTTCTTCAGCACAAGGCTTCGCACTTGGCAAAGTGATTTGCTCCAGATCCCCTATCGGAGTCACTGGTAAGTTAGTATAGTATTTGCTGGCATATGGAGCATGACTTCTTCAACCAAAACGACTCCCGAGAGCCTATGAACTGGAGAACGTGTGAGGTAAACGTCAAAACCCAGTGCTGCCGTGCCACAAAGCATGCTGGTCAGGGAAATTCCAGCACGGGTTCCTGTTTATGGTGCAAATTGGGCATTCGCACTAGCCAAAAGTGTATAGTTCTCCCGACAATCTAGAGACAATCCAGAAGTTGGTCTTTAATTATAATTACGAATCATTAATTTTCCATTTCAGAGAACCACACATTATGCAAACTCTGCTAACAGAAAATGTTACATTTTGGCAAGGATCTTGCTAAGTCAGCGACGTTCCTGCTGATGTGGGTAGGACTGTGAAGCTTTGGCAGAGACCCCCGAACAGGCGTGAGCTGAGTAACTGGCAGAGAGGTCTGCGCAGCGTAGAGTCAGGAGCAGTCCACTGCAAGCTCTACCAGCAAGCACTTCCAGGTTAGCCTGGGATAGGGAAGGGGAGAAGGCGTTTCTCTGGGATAATGAGAAGCCCCAAACTCAAATTCATCATCCTCCACCATCCCGAAAAAGGAAAAATAGTGGCGAGACATTTTACACGCTTGACTGCCTACTGATGGTGAACCTGTCTCATCAGCCGTGCTCAATGGCTTTCCCCCGGGGTGCTACTAGACCTTTTGACCGAGACAAACTCAATCCCCACTCCGTACATCTCTCAGTGGCACGCCTCCAAGGCTTCTGCGATTTTTACAGTCTCTCCCGCTAATTGCTGAAACATTCCAGACCCCTGCTTCTCTCCCTACTTCTAAATCCCCATTCCTCTCGTAATGTATCTGCTCTTGCTCCCTTTCTCCCACACTTGCTTTGAAACCTGCTACTGTTCACGTTTCATTCTGTATCTTCTTCCACCCTGCAACTGCCCCTTCGAGGCAATTTCCTTCTGTAAGAGATCACACAGAAAGAGAAGGAGAGTCAACAAAATCCAAAATTGCGGTGGATCCGTCTTCTATCCGAAAGGTTTATTCCTGCTTTTCCTAATTTAAGTCTTCCTGCCATCTGGGCCACCCTGTTGCTGACTCACCCCTTGGGCTCTGTGATGTTTCCTGTTTCAGGGGCTTTTGGGAAAAATGAAGAGCCTAACCAAACACACTGGATGCCATCGTACCAAGCTTCCGTGCCACCGATACAATGGAAACAAACTGGCCCTCTTCCCTGTTCCCAGAAATCCTTGGCCATACCATCCCACCAAAAAACGGGCCATGGTTACATGAAAACTTAAATTAAAGAAAGGGGTGAATCTCAGCTAATGTACAACATACTCGGAATATTGACAGGGTGTCATAGCAGCGGAATTTGGCACCACAATAGATCTGCACTGTTTAGGAAGTTTTGCTACCTCACCCAATCATGTGTGTAATTCCCTCTATGTAGGTGGCCCTGCTACGAAATGCCATCCTCATCGCTGAGTCGCGGGTGACGATGGACCGGCTCGGTTCAAATCAATATTTCATACTTGTCGACCCATTTCCGACACAACGGAGGGGGATAATGAGATGGTGTGAAAATTTCGGTGTCCGTGGGAAACGCCAGATACGCTGCCTTTGTTCCAGCGGCTGTTCCGGCTGAGGGTCCGGCATCCGGCCCCCGGAGCATCCCAGATCCCTTCAGGCCATCCCACGCATTTGACCTGCGGCAGATACTGGCCATTGATCCCCAAAACCACTAAACTTGAATCTAAAGGGAAAGGAAACAGCCATAAAAGAAGCAGCATTGTCCTCCCTAAGACTATCCCCCCCCACCCAAACAATGGGTCAGTCCATTGTCTATTCAGGCGCCAAGCAGTGGATCCTGAGCTGTCTTAAAGACCTCAGCTGTCCAATTTATATCCGAGACACAATGCATGCGACTCCGACTTCCCATCTCCTGGCAAATAGTCTGGTTAACTTTCGCTTAACGATTAATCATGTGAGACAATGTTAACAATGAGAGACTAGCTAAGACTTTTCAGCCTCTGAAGCCGTTCAGCTCCCTGAAGCCCCCACTCCACGCTGAGAAACAAAACTGCTAGTAAGACTAAAGGTGCAGAATAAGCATCAGCACTGAAGGCACAACAGGATTTGCTCATTTCATTAAAACACATTTTTGCTAAAATAACCAGATTGCAGCTTATTGCAAAAACCAGTCTTTAGCTTAAGCATGCATCTAAAAATGTTATTTAAATGTTATAAAAATGTTTTTTTCTAATGCTATATGTTTGTTAATTAAACCAAGAGCGCAAAAAATTCACATCAAAGTCATTCATTTAGATTCCAGCCAAGCAATTCATCGCATTTTAATGTAATTTTAATATCAATCCATCCACCCACACATCCGTAAGTGCTTGTCCAGTCCAGGGTTGTGGTGTTGATTATGACATTTTTTGGCCAGACACGCATTTCTGCATGCAGGTATGCAGAGGCAGGGGGGAATAGAGAGGCAACAGTTTCTCAGATTTAGCATAAGGAACAAAATCACATTTGAACTGTTTTCCTGAGCCGGGACAGGGCATGGAAGGCACAGCAAGTGTAGGCTTAAATGGGGCATTTAAAGAGGAAGCCATGTTTGCGAGGGGAACAGCATTTAGCCGTCGGCGTTGACGGAGAGCTCTCTGGGTGGCAGAAATTTTGCAGCCGAATAAATCTCGGCGTCTGTTTTTCTTTTGTTACTAATACGTTTCAGTGACAGACATCTCTCTCCATCTCCTCGCTGGCTCTGAAATTAGCAGCAAGAAAAGGGATTTTATTCTAACAAGGACGTGTATTAAAGACTGCCTTACAGCTGGCCTGTGTTTGTGCAGAGGGGTCCTGAGCACATGCCAGCCCCACATCAGGAAGGTTTAGATTGGACTGCTGTCTTCCTCAGGGAAGTATATAACTTGTATGGATTTGGGCATTGACTCCCAAAATGTTGCTCTAATCTGAAATAACAAATAATTATAATAACGATGATATATATATAATTACTGCCTGGCATATTCTATGCTCGCGTGTATGTATTAAACATATATATATATATACATATATATATATATATATATGAGCAGTATTGCATCTAAAATAACGCAAAAACACAAGCTCAGTTTCTGAAGCCAACACCAAAAAAAGTCATGGTTCGAAAATTTGGTGTCATTGTTCCTTAGATTATTATTGATGTTAGTCATGAGCTGGGGGTTCTGCCAGTGCCCTACAAGGCGTACGGGACTCGATGTGTCGAGGACGTGGTGTCCGGCTAGGGCGCCTGAACTCCACAGTCTTGGCAATGGATTTAGTACAACTCAGAGCCCTTTGATATCTGAGCGTTTGGTAGCCGCCAATCGGCCAATGACACGGGATAACAAAGATGTGCCCTCGGTGAGATCCCGCCCCGCCCTCCCCCCCCCGGTCATGGGCGACCACAAGAGGCCCTTCTGATTCGTTTAAATCTTGCTGTGACTCATGGACAATAAAAGGCGACAGGGGTGAAGATGAGGCTGTGGCTATGGAAGGAACGTGTCAATTAGTCGCTTCTTAGTTCCCTCAGAATCTATGAGGACTGTATGATTTTACTGGCGCCTTGGACAGACTAACAAGTGACTCAGTTGTTGTTTTATCAGACTCTATTAAATTCCCATAATTATGGTCCTGAGCAATGCCTCCCATCTCTCTGGCCCAGTGAGTCACAGCAGTGTGGCTCAGTGGGGGAGCACCGATGCCTTACACCTCCAGGGTGGGTGGGGTTCGGATCCCCTCCTCAACTCCGTGTGTGGTGTCTGAATGTTCTGCCTGTGTTGTGCAGGCTTGTGGTGGCTACTCTGGATTCCTCCAGTAGTCCAAAGGCTCATTGGCATCTCCAAATTGCCCATATTACACGTAATACCCTGTGATGGACTGGCATCCCGTCCAGGGTGTACCCCAGCCGTGCGGCCTGTGCTGTCTGGGATGGGCTCCGGGGAGAAGATGGATGAGTCACAGCAAACAGCCAGCGTGTGGCTGATAAACCAGGCTAACTCTGATTTCATGAATCGCAGCACAGAGCTGAACTGAAGCACTTTCCCCCAGTCTCAGCAGAAAACAGCTGCGGTGTTCGAACGGTGACCACCCGGGATACCTTCACCCGCCACCCACCCAGAGCGCGTCGCCATCAGTAAATCAAACCTGCAGGCGCTTGCCACACTCTGGTTCGCGCACACAAACACATACCTGGACACACACACACACACACACACACACGTGCACGCACGCACGCACGCACGCACGCACTTGGACCACTTATTAATACCCAGTAAACTGGAACTGTGCGCCTATTCATGGCTGCAATGACGGTCACCATGTGGTGCTGGGGGATTATGCGCCTTACGCCCTTTCTCCTCAGCTCCACTTGTGGTCCACATCCCCCCCTCCCCCCACACCCAGATGTAAAATCATTGGGCTGGGGGGGGGCAGCTGTAACAGAAGCCTGTTTTGGAAGCCACACAGAGACAAGCGGCCTTCAGTCCACGCAGAAGTGCGAGCAGCGAGCAGCACTCCTCCCAGAATTCCCTGGAAAAATATGAAGAGCCCCCCCCCCATTCCTGGGGTTACTGCGCCAAAAATAAATAAATAATAACACACATCCCGTCACTCTGCTCCTGATTAATGCACAGATGTTACAAATTACACTATTAAAGACCTTACAGGTATTATTTTCAGGCCGTCCAGAACCAAAACAACGGCCCCAGTCCCGGCCTCCAACGGCTCCGCGTGTCGTCTGTCCACGAGTCTCCGGGAGGGGAAGCTGTCCGTGTGAAGGAGGAGCTGGCAGCACACGAGTCACGACTAATCAATCATGGAGCAGGGCAACTCATGCCGCCACCGATCGTGACGGAGAGCTAAAAGAGCGGAATAAAAGTGCTGGATTCTAGCCCCGACGTAAGACAAGTACACCACGTGCAAGAAGGGCTTGAAGCGCCTCCGGCGCCTCCAGGTGTCTGGGTGTTGAAGTGACTGTGAGTGTGATGTCATCAGGACTCACTCACAGTCAAGGCAGCAAAGTTTATGAGGTCCTATATAGAGGACCCACCGCTAATTCGAAACTCCAGTTTCCAAAACTCGCTGCAGCTAACTCTGAACCCTATACCTCCATGTGTCATCCATCCCAGGGGCTGATAAACCAATCTGAAGAAATATGGGACAGAAACCTCGACATTTACGAAGTTGTTAGTAGGGATGAATCATGCAATCCGGAATAAAATGTATTTTGGTCCAGATACGAAAATACGGGACAAATCGCATCTTGCATTGGTACAAAACAGGACATAACATTTTATTTTTTAATACCGAGAAATCCAGTAAATTGCAGTACAGGTGGTAACTGGTAGGCGATAGTCTCTTTTGCCTCAGCTAAATAAATGCACAGAGAGTAGCATCCTGCAGGGCCCACAACATGTAGTACATGTAATACCGCCACATCCTGCTGGAGGGTTGCATACTGTGAAAGTGGAGGCTGCTTCAGTCTGAAATGTTGTGTGTTGGATTACATCTATTTGCGAAATGTATCTGCCATTTTCTGCTTCAAAGAAAAAACTGAAAAAAAATTCTGAATGGGTAATTACGCAAATACCCAGACACCCTCTCCCCTGTCAGTTTTTCACTTCGTGGTGGTGACACGTTGCCGAAGTGTCAGCTTGAAGGGGGGGGGGGTGGAATTTAATTCAATTCCTTGCACGTCAAAGCCCTCTGCACACTTTTTGTCCAAACAGTCGATCGGGCCTCATTTAACCAATCGGGGAGAGGAATGTCGACTGACAGCTCTGGCCGGATTGTTTCACACCACATGCGAGCGATGGAAGTGCGCCTCCAGGGCCCGGCTGAAACCCAAACTGCCGTCCGCTCAGACAGAGCTGATTATTTTACCACGGGCGCAGACTTTCGGGAGAGCCACGCCACTCCCAATCTCGGGCAATGCAGGAGAGGGGAGGTGCTACTGACGTTCTTGTCTGGAGACCTCCAGGAGCTGTAGAACCAGACGGCAGCTCCCCTGTCCATTCATAACCTTATGCTAATCCCTCTGTAAAACTACAGAATTGGAATATTGTCGCTGTGGCAAAGTAATAACAACTTTGGTGTGGATTTTCCTGGCCTGCCCATTATGTACGCACCTTATGTATATAACAGTGCATAGCAGCTACAGACCGCTGGCAAGGCTATTCATTACATCGAAAACACAGACTGAGGTTAAACGCCTTCGCTACACTGACCAACACAGCTACCAGGTCCTGTGGTCGTTGAGTGTATTTTCGAGGGATTTATATGACAGGCTGGTGAGACATTGACAGGCTGACTGCCCCCCCATTGCCCAATCCAGTGATGTCATTGTGCTGGGGTTGAAGACTTTAGGTTTTAAACACACTGCCCTGATAATCCAGGAGAAGAGGGTCTAAATTCATCCCCCCCACCCCCGACTTCCCACAACAAACACCTTCAGCTGTCAGATGGACTGTTTCTAATACGATGTAATTTCATTACCTACTAGCGACCACAAAAGGCTCTGTGTACTATCTACTTATTAAATAAACACCCTTATCGATGGGACATTCGCCAAGTCATACGTCAATGTGTAATTCAACACAAGGCGCGCGATAAACAGTGTTGATAAAATTTTTCAATGTTTACGCCGGTTGCTAAGCGTGCTTGTAAACACGTGTGCACGTCGGCGCTTTGAGCGTGAAGGAGGGGGCGGGCACACGGTTCCTCCTGAATGAAAGACAGACGCAGATGGGTTGCGTATCAGGCCCCGGAGGCATGTCAATGGAGTGCGCCTGTGATTGTTTGCCCGGTGTAACTGGAGACAGCTTTAGAAACAAACTACCCCTGCATTTTCGCCATGAATTATTCACTGATTTGATTATTGATAACATCGAATGAACACCCAATTAAAAGAGTTTTGCAGGAAACCGGTGAACACGGTCACCAGACCCTTGGCAAATGTACGGTCGTGTACGGTCGTCTATAGTCTATAGTCGTCTAAGTCATAGTTATTTGTACTGGTTTTCCAGCAGCATCTCATCTTGACTTGCTTTGACTTTATGCAAATGACTTCTCAGCTTTCAAAATACTGAACGACATTGCAGATGGTTATGTTAACGGACCTGAAAAAGCCTTCGCTAAGACTGTTAGCTACCAAGCTGGAGATCATTGCTAATGTCCATTTTACATCTCAGGAATTTTCAAGAAGATACCTCACAACCACACTGGTCTGGAGTCCCGACGTGTTTCAGCAACTGATTTGAGCAAACAAATCAAAAAGAAAACTATCCAAATGATACATCGCAGTACATAATTTTATCATTCCTACCCCCCTCAATGTTTAGCAAAGCGAGACTGAAAGAGCAGTACAGATCCAAACAACACAAATTTTCTCTGCTTTTTCTTCACTGTGGTCCAAGAGCTACAAAGACTGTACACTTTGCAGGTCCACAGACGTTGCCAACATGACAATGATGGGAGACAGATACACAGGAACCCCCACAGATTACACAAGAAAGACAGTTCGACTTTGGCATCGAAAGTGTCAGCGCAGTTAGATTAAAAACTAGCCTCGGTCGTCATTTTTGCTCGTCAAAAAATTGCCCAGACGATGCTTAGGCAAGCAGACACCCTGTGCGCTTTAGCAGCGAAGTACAAAAATACAATGGAGTTATGGAGTTAAGTAATACTGAATGTTTCACTTTGTGGAATTTAAGTTATTAAGTTGTGAGTTATATTCCAGTTTGAACATAAATAAAGGCCAGTAGCTCTCTTTAAAAGCACTGGTATGCAACAGGATAAAAACTTGTTAGTTGAGGTACAAAATCTATTGCTTCTCGAGCAAGGAAAAAAACTGGAAAAACATATTCAGCATCTGTAATGTGTCACTTGAAAAAAAAATACAGCTAACAAGAACACATGCCATCCTCCCGATTTACGCTGGTGAGTCACGCGGCCATGCTTCCAGGGCCTCACCGCCGAACCTACACTAAACGGGTTTTTGTATAACCCCAGTTGACATGACAAATTGCTGCGGCTGGATCTGGAGACACAAAACAAAAACTAAAAAGTAAAAAAAAAAAAATCATTTGGAGACCTCTCATATTTACCTTGATTTGTCATTCTCATTGTTTGGTCGAGCGCTTGCAGAAACGTAGGCGCTGGCAGGGCTTAGCCAGAAATGACTGATCATATCCAATTTATCCATCTCAAATTTGGCTCTTTAATCGTGTATTCTTTCCACGGCGCCATACTAAGCACCATAAATTTTATTAATTTCCTTTTATTTATGTAAGCATGCTTCAGTGCGCACTTATACACAGAGTACTCCTATATAAAATGGGGAGCTTTTTGTTAGGATTTAATATTAATTAAAAGGCCATGCCAGAACGACGTTGTTCCATGATGTGGAAAGTAGGCTTGAGGAAAAAAACGGGCCAATCCGGAAAAATCCTTCTGAAAAAAAAGGAGTACAGCTAATCAGATTCTAATAATATTGACATTATGTCGGAGGATAATTCCTGGAAGTGGTTTGGTGTGAAAGGTGTGAAAGATCAGCCTTGATCGATGTGAGCTAACACACGGAAGACTGTTCCATCTTCCAAAATAATATTTACGCAGATAATAAAAATGATTTGTTGTAAATTAAAGAAAAACTATTCATGCAGTCCTGAAAGAAACCAAAAAGGAGGCTTTCTGCTTCTTCTGCACAGCTCCGCATCATCCCAAGAGGGGGCGCCACTCACCTCGTGACCTCATCCACACAACCGGGAGAGGTCGCAACTCATCTTGTCCGCAGTGGTCCCTGGGGTGAAAGCGAGCCAGCCGGGCGGTTTACCTCGCTGCTTGGAGGCACCCCCCGACCCCAGCCCCCTGGATCCGGGTGCAGAGGTGGTCCTGTGCCAAACAGTAGCCGGGTCTATGAGGCGGGGCCGAGCACAACTCCGATGCCAAGATACGTTTCCTTGGGGTCGTAGAAGATGGTAGTAGTTGTTATTGATGAGGGGGAAGGTCTCATTTATTGCTGGAAAACAGGAGGAAAGAGAAGTAGCCCAGACCCAATCAGGCACTACCGGAAAGTGCTGTGGGATTGGCCACAGTCATTCAGCAAATGTCTCCCTCGCCCTTATAAATCAAGCAGGACGTTTCACTGCAATTTGTACAAATCAAGCTAACTGGGTGCAGACAGCTCTGTGACATCGTTCACGGTCAATTTGGAGCATCGGATCGGTTTTTGATTAAGGCAGTTACTCTCCCTCTCTCGTCCGTCCGTTTGCCAGGCCGCTACACATCGTCCCCCATCTGCTTTGCTGATTTTCGGCAGAGGTTAAGCGATTCCCCTTTGGTACTGTGGGGCGCCCCCGGGGGGCCAGGTGCACATTTGATCCCACCTCTGCCCCCTCCCTGCGCGGCCGAACACCCACTCATCCTTCACAACTTTTCTGTCAATGAATATAATAATTTCTTACAGTTTCTAATTACTTACCGTATTTATCTGTTTGCAGCTGATCAGATCATTCATACTGAATAATAACATTTCGATTAAATATAAAAGGCAGGTATACAAATTGGACTAGTAACAAGGCTAACTAAGTAAAAGTACCACATCGGTGATAATCTGCAAGCTAATTGTTAGATGCTGCTGCTTTTCTGCTTGTGTGGGACACTGAACTAGACTGAGAGGGACGTTGCAATGGTTTGTCTTAAGTGCTGCCCCCTACAGGAGGAGGAGGGTAAGCCCACTATTCCAGATAGCAGTGCATGCGGTCTCTTAAGCTTCTGGATCTCCAGCCAGCGTCCCCGTTACACGAGTCAGCACCACTTAAAGTACCTCTCACTCCACTAAAATCTCGTGTATTTTGTCACTGACATGCCTCCCAGCAGCAAGTTACCTGTGGCGGTGACTTTCGTCGCCGTGAGCGATTCCTCGACGATGAACCCTGCACACATGGCAGTCCACAGCAGGGAAAGCAGAGTCACCCCGAACTGGAAGCTTGAAATGATACTAGGCCCAGTGCCAAGAGAATGAGGTGCTGATAGCGCCCCCTACACAGACAAATGGGGTCAAAGACATGACACTGTGGAATTATGGAAGCAATTATCAGCGGGCTTTTGAAAACATTGGAGAAGTTCTCCGTAACCTAAGCAGTAGCTGAAGAAAACGTAATGCAATTAAACCTCAGTACTTTATATCAGACATGCACGCAAATACTGTTATTATTAGGACATATCAACATTATACATCGACTAATTTTTCTGAAAAAGGTTAACAATCGACAGCATATACAAACTATGTGACTCCTTCTAGACAATGAGTTGTATCCAAAAATGCTAACTCGACACTTTGCTGACAGACGGACGTTAACATAAGTTTATTTTGCCCTTCTCCTCATAGCAACAACCTACTTTAAAACCCAGAAACATCTTGAGTGCCTCAACTATCAAAAATGCATCATGCAGCTCATTAAAATTTGGCTGCAGTCCTTGTGCCAAACGTCCCTTGCAATTATCTGAAAACAGCATAGAAAACTCACTCCTATTCTATGTTGTTGCCACTCAAATGCAAACAACGGAGAGTGCAGGTGGGTTAAAGGCTTCTTCTTCAGCTTCCCATTTGGATGCAATTATGTGTAATACAGAATGTCAAGAGCCAGACCTATAATTTCTTAGATATCGGTTGCTTAATGTTTATTTTATAAATCCACGGTGGCATTCGGTTTTTGCTGTGTGCTATAAACAATGACACCATCCAAAAATCTTCAGGACTGGAATGCAGGGAAATTTCAAACTTATACATGCGTTAGCCATGAATATCACACATCCAGTGCCACACTCTCTCACAGTGAGACAGGAGAACACGGGCCGGAACCCCCTCCGAGACTTTCGCACGACAGTGGAGAAGGTTTGGAGCTGGCTATCTTTTTGGGAGGAGGGTACTGAGGATCTAAAATAGTTTCTGGGCTCAAATAGCGAATTTTCAGCCTCTCGTCTTAGAAGGGGAGATTAGGACCTGCTTTCTGCAGGCACGAAAGGTGTCACTCAGCGTTTGGATGGAGGCTGGGCCTTGTAGACCAAGAGCCCAGATCAGCCCGTATGGCATTGCTGGAAGGCCTCGCTGCACATATTTTTCAGCTTTCCGTGATGGTTTGCAAATCCCTCTGTCGTGCTGTGCATCCATCCCTCTCCGGGGCAGTTTTGCTACCCTGTATACAGCACTTCCTCACATCTGCTTTGCATTATCCTCAAAACAAGCACAGGCACACACACACGCACACGCACACACACACACACACACACACGTTTCACCTTGAGACATGGTCACGGTGCCTATTATTTATTTTATCATTCTGATTTACAGTATCACTGATAATGTACTAGGTGCCATTTCCTAAGGTAGTAAACAGGGCTTTGAGCTGGAAGCCTTTATTAAAAACATTTGTCAGAGAGTGGCGTGCTCGTGCCCAGGGCATTACGCCCCTTCCAGGATCCTCTGTCTCCTGTTGGATCCTAGTACGACCAGAACTACTTCCCCATCTGATATAATATATTACAAAGTCATTGCATGAGCTCCTTTCCTGTTAAGAACCTTCTAGATCTGTCACCACGTGTAACCTCACATGTCATTCCTGTATAGGAATCTGATCCCTAAGTCACTGGCACCTTTAAAAGTTCACCTTCCATGGAAAGAAACGAAGGGGGGAAAAAAACACCTCAGCAGTTTAAATGATCTTGACGTTGGACCCGAACAGCGAGCAGTACAGCAGGATCGAGTAAAATCTCTGGTTTCACGTAATTTTCCATCACAGCGGGAAAAACTGCCCTAAGTTCTTGGAGGCACTCATTAAATTAATCAGGCTGGATAATTAAAGTATAGATCTCAACGTGATGTCCATATGACTCAGAAAGGTCCCATCATTACCGTGGTTCTCTGCCTGGAATTGTGTCGGGGGATAAGCTACTGCAATAGAAACCGAAATGTAAAGGCTTTGCTGTCTTCTATAATATTATCACAGCTATGTAAACCGGAATATTCTGGAAGCCGGCAGGATGATAAGAGCAGATGTATGTATATCGGCCGTGTCTCACTAATACAGTGACGACCCAGAAAACCTACAGCTAATAAGTGATAGCCAAAACGTTTGAGTTTAAACTGTCGCGCTTTGGGCTGTGATTAATGCCGCAGGTGTCTGCGGTTAAGAATAGGTACAGTCCAAGAGGTAGGGCTGATCTGAACGCAGACACATTGTTCAATAAAATTTTTTTAACAGAAGCTTTTATCCATATTTTATATTTTTGAGAAAGCAAGAGCAGACAGTCCCTGGAGCAACTGGGGGGTTAAGGATTTTGTTTGAGGGCCCAGCAGTGAAATTATGCTGCCAACTGTGGGATTCGAACCAACAACCTACAGATCATAGGCACAGTCTTAACCTGTGAAGCCAAACGCATTAAAAAAACAGCTCACTTGATATAGTAACAGGGTACAGTATACTAGTTTTAGGTGGGCAGAGGGTTAAGTAATATCTTCATTTTGTATGCACTGAAGAATACTAATAGCATAATATGAAGTAGGTTGGAGACGCCCACCCCCCCCCCCGACTGTGACTTGACACGAATTAGGAAACATAAGGCTAATGCTCCTTAAGGTCGCTTAAGGTTCGCCTGTGTTGGGTGACACAGCTCGGAATAAGGGTGTGGCCCTGCAGGGCAGACTGGCACCCAATGTAGTGGGTGGTGCTGCAAATGGGCACAGACCATGGCCAGAGTGCACAGCTGATGTCACGCCAGCCAATCAGTCACTCAAAAAGAAAAGTCTGAGGTCCGCCTCTTTCGGTTGAGCAAACACTGGACCAATGAGAGCTGAAGCCCAACCTTTGGCCCTAGAGCCAAGTCAAACACCGCGTGTGTGTGTTTGCGCAAATGTTCTCCTGCACATGCCTCTACTATGTGTTTACTGCTGAGTTCATCTATGTCGCTCAGCTCACTTTTCCCCAGTTTACGAGACGAAGCTGGACTGTAAACAAGCTCACCCACTCTCAAGAGCCCTGCAGCCCTTTGAAGTTTTTTTAGACAGGAGGACTCTGAAAAGATTTATCCAGGAAACAATACATCGCACTATTCAGCTGTTTGACAGATTTACCTCTTCGTCAAATAGAAGTTATGGGTTTGTGACACGATCATGGCTGAAGCCCCATAGCGATTATGAAGCAGCAGTTCTGTGATATGACCACACTCTGACTTACAGTGGATCTGGTTGAAGTAAAAAGCAAACCGTGCACTGTGCAGCTGCGAGCGCTTGACCATTATCAGGGCGCTGTTATGAGCCTCAGTGACAAAGGTCCACCCCACTGCTAAAGTCCAAAGAGTCACATGGTTAACAAGGTGAAGGGGTGGGGTATTATATAAAGGGGTGGGGCATTTAAAGGGGTGGAGCACAAAAACTGACATAACCTTAAAACTGTCAGACTAAAAATACAAGCAAAGTTGCATTAATTTATGCTTTTTAAATTAATTTAGTAAATGTGTTTATCCAAAGCGATTTACAGTAGAGAAAGCAGGGCCGGACAGTTCCTAGAGCAACTGCAGATGAAGGGCTTTGTTCAAGGGCCCAATAGTGAAATCACTCTGTTGACCCTGGGATTTGAACCCATGACCTGCCGATCAGGGGCACAGTGTCCTAACCCCCCACCATGAGCCGCACACTGCCCCCATGCATGCATGTGTGTGTCTAGAAAAATCTACGTGCCCGGTCAGCTGTAATCTTGCGGCGAGGGACTGAAACGGGGCGTGTGTGTACAGGTAAGCGGTATGCAGCAGAGATGTAAACAGTCCCAGCGTGCCAGACAGGAGCCTTAGTGAATTCCATCAAAAACACATTTTTCACAATTGTCCGCAGAGACTAAGTGGTGGGTGAAGCAGGTTTAAGTGCTTGCCCTGTAAACAATGACAATTTATTAAATACACACTTGTCATACATGTCAGGCGATCCACAGGCCCGTTTATTTAGATAACATTAACTCGTGAGAGAGAGAGAGTTAAATGTCCTGGGCTGACGGCAACAGATAAACATCACAAAACAGGAAAACCGACTGGATTTATCTGCTAAGTAGACATTTTAAATCTCTCGTATCGGCCGATCCCGAGAATCTATGGTCAATAAGCAGTCAGTGAGGGACAATTCGAATGGTTTAGTATAACCAGTTTAACATAAAACGAGTTCATTGTTTTGCTTAGAATGGTTGTTTGTGTTTAAGGTAGTGGACGAAAAAGTTGGAAACGTTATCATGCAGCGATGGTGTGGTAAGGCCATTATCCATCAAAGGTGAGTCACAGAGAGGCCGGGCCACAAGGAATCCACCCTCCTGGGCTGCCTCCCTCCTGGGTTCCCTCAGGCCCAGCATCCCTGTGGGGCTGGAGACAGCAGGTTTATATGCAGCATGGCCGGAAGGCTGGGCGGCATGACTCGCAAGCTGACTAAATTAGCTCATTTTACACACAACGCCAAAGGAATGTTGGGTGGCTGGACTTGTTTGCTGTCTAAATTAACTTTAACTAATTAATTTAATTCATATTAAGCATGGACTTGAATGGAATGAGTAATTTTAAGGAATAATACAGCAGGCAATTTGGGCGATTGTGTGTGTCTGTCCCATGATACATTGGCATCCCATCCAGGGTGTCATCTAGCCTGTGGAGCCTTGGATTGTCTCCTGGCTCCCTGCATTGGATGAATGGTTGGAAGATGGATGGATGGATGGATGGATGGATAGATGGATGGCTAATTGGTAATTGATCAGAGCACAGATACAGTGTCAAATGGACAGATTCCCCTTCCCCCACCTCACCCCCAGGACAGAGTCACTTCAGATACAAGACACGAGTGGTTGTGCCACATCTTGTAAACAGAATGAGCGCCCCCTATCTGTATCAGAAATATTCACCCGACACTGCAATGTAACCAATGCAGCGATTCTGGAGCAGGGGCAATGGGGAAATGAATGAAGAACACAGATGAAGTGGATGAAAGAGGGCGCACGGCGCCAGGGCAGAGGCGAACGCGCCCTGGCCGCCAAGGCCTGTGTTGGGGTGCTGCGGTTCGGGCCAGCGGCTCGCAGTCGTGGTAAAATCTGTTAGCAGCTGAGCACTGGCCCATTTGGCCGCCCCGCGTACCGCATTATACAGTGCTTTGCGAAACATAGCGAGGGGGCTTCTAAGGTTAAAGTACTCAGGTACTCGCCTTTCACCCTGCTTGCAGGAAACATGAAATGATGGAAAAACAGGGTCATGACTGGCCACTTGCCCCACCCCCCGCCCCTGATGTGCACACCTATCCCAGTCACAGGGACTTACACACATGTACCCATCTGCCACGGGTGATGATTACTCAGACATAAGCTGCTCGGCCGTCAATAGGGAATGAAACGGCTGGAGCTGATTTTGAAATACCACTGAGAAAAAACGGGCCAGCCAGCTCAGCTTAGGGGCTCAAGGGTGACATTACCCCAAAGACTCGGGATTTGAGCCAGCAACCTTCCGTTTTCAAACACAGCGGCCTAATCTACTGAGGCAAACATCACCCCAATGTGTAAAGGCACAAGCGCATATCTGAAACACTGACGTTATCTCTCAGGCTTCTGGAGAATGTGAATTGGCTTTTTGCTAAATTTTTTTCCAGCAAACTGGCAGCCCCATGCTTCGTTAGACCTCTTCATGGTCTCCAAAGTCCTTTTTTTGAATTTTTTAAAAAAGGGCTACACTGAAATCCATGCCGTCTCCGTCACGGAAACCACCCCAGACACAGAAGCATCCACATGGTTGCCAGGCGTCAACTTCGATCGATCTTGACGGGAGAAAGGGGACGTTCTGGTGTAGCTGTTTTTTTTTTTTCTTTTGGACACCCTCCTGTAGGGAAAGGAACGCGACCCGTGAGCCACCGTCCCACCACGGCTCTCGGGTTGAGCAAGAGGACACCAACCTGCTGCCCACAAGCATATGGATGGCATAAACCTCTCCATTTCCACAGGATATGCGCTGGCTCATGTTTGGGATTAAAGCGAGGGGCTGTTAAGTACTTCCTGTCTGGGGCCACCAGCTCGCTGCTGCTGCCTTAGTCGGCCAGGGAAGCTAATTCAGTAGGAGCAGATGATTGTAAGGACCAGCGCATCACAACTAAAGGACATCGGGAACCAGCCCTTTAAGTGCTTTGGGTGTGGTTTAAAAAACACATAGGGTGTGCTGTGTGGCTCAGCAGCTCAGGTGACTATGTCATCGGAAGGTTGCTGGTTCAAATCCCAGGGATAGCATGGTAGTTTCACCATCGGGCCCTTAAACTCAGTCGTTCCAGGGACTGTCCGACCCAACTTTCTGAGAAATATGCATCGCTTTGGATAAAAGAATCCACTGAAAAAATCAAAATGTAAACATCAGAGATCAACTACTGCTGATTTTTCACAGTATCTAGGCGACATGCAGCCTCATCGGAGGACCTGAACATCTTTGGGCAGAGAGGTGATCCTCCTGGCCACCATATTGGGTCCTCCGCTTCAGTCCCACAGTGGCAATGCACCTGTAACCAGACATGTTACGCTCAAGGTCTTACACTTCACTCACAAACTGATGTATATTTTACTGAAGCTATTTGGCTTAAGAACTTCACTCGGGGGTCTGTATAGGGACTTAAATCTGCTGCCCTTCCATCATGAGTCTGGTAGCAAAACCACCACACCCCCTACTGGCCCGCCAAGTTCTTGTGATGTGGGACACACAGCGCTGTCAGCACACACACCCTCTCGCTCACGGGAGGTGAGCGGCGCAGAAGCTGGCGGGAGCGCCACGGTGGGCGCAGTGGAGTTCGGATCGCAGCGTGCCAACGGGTGGGGGGAGGGGGGTCACCGAGGTAGGGGGGGGATACGGTTCAGACAACCATGCAAACCAAATAAACCTGTGAGTAAATGAGTGAAATCTGGATGGAGTGGTGTGGAGTTTGGCGGCACGTTCCTGCCAAGCTGAAACTACGAGTATAAAATAAAACTACAAATTTCCCCAAGGCTGATGCGTCGTTTCTGAGCACAAGAAGGAACCGCTGTTACTAACCGGCGTCGGGGCCAGGTGTTAAAAATAGAACAAGATTATTAAGATTATTAATTCAAGACTCACATCATGAAAAAATGAGCAGGGATTTCTTTCCGTCCCATACAAACTTCACCTAACATGTTAATTTGCCTCCGGGAATCAATACATGTAGCACCTTTGTAAGCCTGAATGTGTTGATGTGTGTGGGAGGTAACATTAGGTCCGTTATGTGGTAAAATCACACCAGTTTAAAACACGTTTGGGAGCAATCAAGCTTTATTTAATTATGATCAGTTCAGCCATGACCATGATACGATAGTTACCTTTGAAATTAACGCCCAGCGATTCCTGGCCGTCGCATTTGAAATGTCAAGCTTGTCGTTCGCGAACACCGAAACCCAGTGACCTAGCAGAGCAGCGGTGGGGCTTTCTGCGGACATTTCCTCCGAAACTCTCGATGAGCTGCCGTGGGGTGACCCTGGCACATGCTGGGGACTCACTGCTGTCGGGGGGCGGGCATGTTGGTGGAGCTGGAGGGCAGATTAAAGAGATTACCAAAGGAAAATAAGCCATTTGTTTCAATTCTCAAATCACCGTTACTACATAAACTAAGGTTATTACAAACTGCGCCAGCAAAAACACAGAACATTCTAGAGCTGTGATGTTGGCTGAAGTACCACTGTCAGCATCAGCAGTGAACTGTATGTCATATCTAATGCAAGCCAATGAAGAAACGTACAGATCAGTGTCACCAGGACAAACTGCTGCATCGATGTCACTTCCTGTTAGTGTCACTTCCTGGGAGTGGGCTGGCTGCCAGGGCCTGATTCTGGCTTCCAAAATGGCCAAAAATCTCTGCCGATGTATAAAACTCTGCTTGTGGAATTAAAGGCCCACAACTGGAAATATCTGCTCCCCGTCTCTCCAGCTGAAATAAAAAACCAGTGACTCCGCTATAATCGACTGTCACCTCTGCTGTGGCGTAGTCACCACCTATGCAGACACACGGACCGGTCGCCACTGACAGGTGAACGGACCAGTAAAACGTGCTGGCTGGTGTGGACCCAAACTGCCGTACATTGCACCTCGCCGGCTGATCGTCTCAATATAACGAACGACTGTTTCTAGCTCTTTTAGCACTTAGTGACTCTCTGCTGTAAACTGCCTTTTCTGACCCCCCCCCCCCCTCATGAGAGCACAGCTTG
>JAAGVU020000044.1:294141-311100 GCA_011763525.2 Mormyrus iriodes | reverse complement strand
GGGGGGGGGGGGGGGGGGGGGGGGGGGGGGGGTGGGGGGGGGGGGGGGGGGGGGGGGGGGGGGGGGGGGGGGGGGGGCGGGGGTGGACAGATGAATGTGCCGCAGCTGGGGCCGGGCGGCGAGAAGGGGGGTAATGGGGGGGGGGCGTGGTAACAATGGGTACAAGGCGACGCAAAGATGGCAGAGAAGGAAGGCTTTGTTTGGCACAGGTGCCCATTCCCCCTTGCCCCCCCGCCCCGCCCCGCACTCTGTGTGCATTGTGCGGCCTCGTCGATTATGCATGCGACCTGCGGACGGGATTGGCAGCTTCCTGTCTGGGGCCGGGGGCCAAGCCAGTGTCGGCACTGCAGCCGGGACGGCGAGAGGCAGGGGCCAAAAAGGACCCGCTTTAAAAGCCGTGAATAGGGCCAGAAGTGTGTCGATTGTCCGCTTCTCCTGTATGACTGCATGCGTGCAGCACGACTGCCAAGCTGTCGCAGAAACCTGGACGCGGCGCTGGGCGGCGGAGCTGGGGCCTCGATGGCGGCCAAAAAACAAGCAGCGGGCGAAAGGCTTTCTCTGCAGGTCACTCTGGACAAGAGTCACGGGGCCACTTTATCTGTTTATTCTATTCTTTCAAAAAAGCAGAGTTAATGAGGTATAATTACATGACAGAATTACCGTAATGGGCATGTAGTAAACTTTGGCGGTTCAGCATAGGGTGAAATCAGCCCAATTAAGCTTAATTTTTGCCCCACTGAGCCTCCTCATCAATATTACCTGCCCCGGTGGCGCCCATGCCCCTACCCCACTGCCCCCACCCGCTGGGTTGGTTACCGCAGCCTGTTATCAGTCACGAGGCTATAGAGTTGAACCACCACTCCCCCCACCACCAACCCATCCTGTCCTAAACAACCCCCTTGTGATAAGATGCCTTTCCCATTATGGTAGCAGCAGTCATACAGCCCTCATATTACATGGTTTTTCCGGGAGATGCCACCAATCAGGCATCCCATCTCCCTCCTTTCCGCCCAGTTTAAGATGCCCCAGTAAGGCATGGGCAACCTCACCCCAGCATCCGACCTGCCTGCATGCCAGAACAACAGGCAATGCTGTTTAAACAAGCAATTCTAAGCTCTGGGAGTAGAACCTACAACCTACAGGAACGCATATAAACTCATGTGGTGTTTCTTTAATGTTGTGTGATCCTTAGCAGCCCAGAGACGAGAGAGTATGTAGATCTGGCTCTGGGAGTTTAGGTAACACAGAATCCGGTGTGACAGGGCTGTTCTTTGCTGTGACATTAACAAGTGACTTGTAACGTGGGACATACATACAGCCAGACACCATGTACACAAGTCATCAGGCAAACTAACATAATACCAGATTGGGTTACACTGTTTATGTTTGTACAGACCATAATGCAAATTCACTGTACAGCTTCAGCCCCAAGCCCTCCTACAAGAGTCTCTGCCTGTTTAGACTCAAAACTAGTCAAAGCACCTTACAGGATGTTTTTTTTTTAACGCTGTTGTCCATGAGTGTCGAGACTGAGAATCCAGCGGGACCGAGTGCCCCGTGACAGCTTTAGCGTGGATGAAACCTATGGCCCCGTGGAAACCTGACCTCTGACCCCCGGCCCAGGCTCTGACGGATTGCGGGGGCACCTCAAACTGACACCTCCGGGCCCGCGCAAAGTTTGCACCTTATCAAACGGCCCTGCTGCCCACCAAATCTGACAGGAGGCAACCCTTTGAAGCCACATCCTGTGTGTTCACAATATCCCTGAAAAAAGAAAAACTAAATCAATTTACATGCACGTGTTCACCAGCGAGCGGCACGTCGAGACGACTTCTGTGTGTGTCTCTTAAGACATTCATGTAATACCCCGAGCCTGTGAATAGTTCCAGATGTTCTCATAGATGTTGTGGTGGCCAGTTCCAGCTTACTGTCTAATTGTTGCGATATTGGTTCGACAGAACTCTGCTTACAGTGACTACATTTGTCACGTAGCCCGTTTACGAGTGAACGCACACAGCAACGTCTGTCTAGGCTGTTTTTCTTTGTTTCTTAAAGCCTTCATATCTCCCCCCTCTCCTGTCCATACCATGACAGAAATGTCCCCTTAAGGGCAACGACGGATTCATCCACAGCTCCCTCTGATCGATAAATTGCAACCAGACGCATCTGCCTACACATGTGGAGGGCGTTATCTGATCACAACGCAGTCAGGCAAGAGCTCACAGCACTGCCTCTGATGTCTGTGGCCACACACAACAAAGCGCTGGTTGAACAAATATTGTTCCATGGATCAGTGGCACAACACTTTTTTTTTCCCCTCAATCTGGCGCCTCTTCTCCTACATCTGTTGTACACAAGAAAACAAGCTTATGACTTTTCCCAAGGAGGACACAGCCCTTCCGGACAAAAGCTTGGAAGGGCAAACCAACCTGCTGAAAATGGCTCTTACATTCCTTAGATTTGTTCAACATTCTCCTGGTGTCTTTTGCAAGGGCGTAGATTTGGGAATGGACGGTAGAGACATGTACCTACCCAGTTCCCCCTACCCAGAGCTTAATTTCTAAATCAGAAGGTGTTGAAATGCAGAGAAGATATGAAAGCAGAGGGGTAATGAGGCAGGCACAGGTCCCGGAAGGTGTACAAAACATAGTGCTGAAAACATGCCATGTATTTTTAAGAATAAATTTAAACTAATAAAGCATGATAAATTGTGTGGAAATTGTTCTGAAATTAAAATACTTATTTTATTTTTTATTTTGTTATTGTTTTTTTAACCACACAAATTAAGGACTGTCCCTACCAATATTTTGAGCTATCTCCAAGCTTTTTCATGTTAAGTTCCATCCATCCATCCATTTTCTGTAATCGCTTATCCCATTTGGGGTTGCGGGGGGTCCGGAGCCTATCCCAGAGGCTACAGGCGCAAGGCAGGGAACAACCCAGGATGGGGCGCCAACCCATCGCCGGGCACACTCACACACCATTCACACGCACGCACACCAATGGGCAATTTATGTTAAGATCCTCCGAGTAGAATTAAAGCCAAAATGTTTCCTTCTGCTGACATTCGTCGTGCGAAATCAAGGATGCGTCCCGATACTGTTTCACTTCCTTCCTCAACTGTCTCACTAGTTCATTGTCGTCCTCATTAAACCTCACAGAAATGGGAGAAGGCAACTAAAAATACTGAGATCAGACCAAAGGTGACTGGGAGCGTACAGCCACACAAGATGGGAGTGCAGCGAGGGATTGCTAGTTTCGTTCGGTGTGTGTAATATAAGCACACACCCTGACAATTTCAGATGATTATGTTTGGTACGATTTTTGCACACTCCATGATTTCAGTGGTTATTTTTTTGATCGCGCAGTGAAAAGCAGGCTTCATTTAGTTTTACATTGAACATTCACTTCATTGGCAACCAATTATATTGTTAAATGCGTCATATGTTTGGGTATGGATGGACAGACATGTCCCTACCAATATTGTGGGAATTCTGTGTGTTATGGGGTTTGGTGCTGATTTGGTGCCTACCAATGTTACTGCCAAACCGACACCATTGGTCTTCTATGTTCAGTTTCAATATTCTGAAAAGCAAAACACCTTCAGGAGCCATAGCTGACACTATGAGACAAGCTGGACCGGAAGCAGAATTGTCAAACTTGCATGAGGAGACATGTGATGAACCACATGGTGAAGCAGAGAGTGAAGTGTGTGAAGAACCTAAAGAAACGCATTAAGAATGATGCAGGGATGACTAACCTGGCTGGCGTGAGGCTGCTTGGACCCCAGGCAGGCGTGACTAAAAGGCCAAATGTTTCCCAGAGAGGGCCTGAGGAGTGCCATGAGTAGGACTTGGCACCCCGAGTGCGGCAGGACACTGCCCCGGGGGTAACCTGAAGGGGGGGCGTCCCCTGGCCAGCAGGGGGCAGCTAAAGATGTTAGCAGTTAAAGGGGAGTCCAACTCCAGGCATTTCTCTTCACCTGGGGCTGACGGAGGCCCAGTAGGACTCGGAGCCCGAGACCACCGACTTTTTGATCTCTGCTCCAGGACATTAATTAGATTTTTAAAATACATATAATCTCTGGAATGCAGCCTGGCCTTTTGAAGCCTCCCGTGATGCCAATCGGCCGGATATCATTAGACGGAAAAGCAGAACATTCAAGCGACGGTGACCCATAAATAAGTACAATAAGATCTCCTAAGTAAAGTCGTCCCTATTGTTCGCTTAGATTATAGCTATTAAAGAAGCGGTCGCTTGTAAGCTAAGAATGAAATTTATATTTCTGAGGATTCACCCGATATAAATGGCCTGTTTTCAAACAAAGCGAGCAGCAATTTCAGTCAGAACCATTAAAGGCAGTCAGCCACTGTTTTAAAATCTAAACATAGTGCATGTTGTAACCCCAATGAACACAACTGCAGACGTTCTTTTCAATAATCATAATTAAAAAAAAAAAAATCTGAGTCGTAGGTTCCCATGTGAAGTAAACTGTGGGGATATCTCAGGCTGGTTAAATGTCCCCAATTACATCTGCAGGGTAAATAAAATAAACAATCAAGAGGGGAAATAAGATAGCTTACATGCCACAGTTAAGTGTTGGTTATGGCCTGTGCCAAATTTGCATACCTCTCAGAAAAGCAGAAAGGAAAATGACCTATAAAAAGAAAGCATTTAGGCAGCTAAGTAAGCTGTATAGTTTAATAGCTTGAAAGACTCACAAAGAGCACCTCACACACACACACCCAAACACACAACAGGTCTCATGTATCCCAAATGTGGCTATTTTTCAACGGGGGGGGGTCTTTTTTCTTAAACTGCTGAGTTGTATGAAGAGGTGGAAAAAATAAAGCAGGTTTTTCGAGGACGGAGCCGCCCAGTTCTGCTCTGTGGTCCTCAAATTGACCGTCATTTTGCTCCAGCGCCAAACTTGACGCCACTGGGGCCTCAAAGGCCCCATTCACGAGGAGTCGAGGTGACCAAACGTCTGCCTGTGCACGTGCTGTGGCGGCCATGTTTCCTGCGGCGGACGGGACGCACGTACTCCTGACGCGCTACCCTCCCTGCCCTCGCCTCCGACGGCGTCTGGTGGAACCTTGGCCTCTGATAAAAGCTGACGAGGCCGACAGATAAATAAAAGTCTTACAGAGGTCTCCCGAGGCCAGTCCATCCAGGAGGCCGCCAGCCACTGCCAAGTCTGTTTGTTTACCAAAGGTCCATAAAAGCGCGCAGTAGGTGGTACTGGTGCATTTAAATTGCACACTCAAGATAAGTAATTTCGTTTTGGGTTTTTGTTACCATAAGAGTCGCTTTTTCCCTGAAAAGCCAACAGACAGTTGGTCTCAAGGTCCAGTCCTTCACAAACATTTTAACCACAAAATGTTGCCAAAATTGGTTAAAAGACCTAATATGTAGCTGGCTCAGCAGAGCCTTAAGGTTAACAAGCAGAGCATTGCACTACAGAACTTGTTCCTCTAAAAGTAGAGCATTGCACAAACAATGTATAGGTTGTGGGTTCAAGTCCCCAGGACCGTGCGTGAATTGCAACCCTTCCATCTTTGGGAAATTGCTTTGGATTTAAAAAGTGTCAGATTAATGTAAAGAATGGAGAGAATGAAAATTACTGGGAAATGTAAGGCAGGAAAAGTGCCGAGCAGAGAAAAGTGTATTGATTTCCAAGGACAAGGAGATTTCCAGAGCCAATGGACCTGCTCGTTTCGTGTCTTAAAACCCTTCAAAGGCTGCATATAAAACCACTGTAAGGATGGACTGCCACCAGCCCCCTGCTGCTCTACCCTGCAGAGATATTACCCCACTAACCTCTTGGGTGAGCCAGCCCCGCCCCCACAAAATGCCACCCCCCCGGGGGGTCAGAAGCCATTTGGCTGGACTGGAGAAATAGTAATGCAGGCATCATCACCAGTCACTGAACCGGATTGCTGGTCATGTTGCTGCAGGTACGATTCGGATGCCCAGAAGGACACACACACACACACACACACACACACACACACACACACACACAGTCTTTGGCCCCGTCACAAATTGGCCTGTAGGCACATCTGAAACCACAGTTGTAAGTTATATAAAAGGATCTGCCTTCCATATGCCATCCCATAAACTCTGAGGGACAGCTGAGGGCCCAGAGCCATTCCACGAGCCACGCTGCCTTCTGGGTGCCAAACGGCACATTCAGTAACAATCAGCATTTGAGGTGCGGAGTGACTGTGGCACATGTGACGTAGAGATCGAAGGCTCGTGGGCCCCCAGCCTTTAGATGGGACAGGGCCTCAGGCCCAGACCCCCAGGACACCATTACCATCCTGAGGACACAGATACTCCTTTGGTGGCTCTTTAAGCACCATGAGCTCAGCTCACTAAAAGATACTAAAGGGTTAGGGTTAGGGTTAGGGTTATCTTCTATTCAGTGTTCCTACTGCTGATCTTTAAAAGTGCGTTTTATAAACATGCTGGCAGTCGAACATAAAAATAATACAGTTTGGTGTGTCTCAACACACCTTTTTTATATATATACATGTCGGTTTTATGGTGATGTAGACTGATGTCCACTAGGGGCTGTCAAGAGACCACCAATGTTGCATGCAGGCTTTGGCCACAGGACAGGGGGCAAAATGGGACTTTTGGCATCATTTTGTGAAAGAAGTATCACTAGAAGACATAAAAAAAATTAGACATACTCTCTGTGGCCACGGTATTAGGTACAGTGTATTAAGTAATGTATTAGGTACTTACAGTAGTACTGGGCAAGATCCACTTTCGGCTCCAGAACCGCTTGTGCATTCGGAGGAGCAGAATTCTGCACACAGTTGTCCTGGGCTGTTATATTTGCACATCCTAACCTCTCTCATTAACAGTGTTTTCAGCCACAATGTATTGGCTGGAAATGACAATATTTGATATCGATTTGTGTTTTTTTTACTTTCAGTAGCCAGTTTATTAGTCGTATCGACTCTTTAAGACAAACAGCCATTTACTGTGCACAGCGAATCATGCGGCTTATATTCAGTTGCAGCCACATGATTCGCTGTGCACAGTAAATGGCTGTTTGTCTTAAAGAGCCGATATAACTAATAAACTGGCTACTGAAAGTAAAAAAAAAAAACACATTCAATATAAAATTATGTAATTTGGTAACACTGTACTTGAGGGGGCACAAATAATGTAGAAATACAATCTTACTTAACATATTAATGAACCAGAAATTAAGTGTTAGTTATACGTACTGATCCGATGTTTGTTCATCATTAATCATAGCAGTTCATGTATTTCATGCAGTTACTATATTTGTTCATGATTTGCACTGAGATACTAAGTTATGTGTGCCCCCTCAAGTAATGTGTTACCCATAATTCTGATCTGTTTTGAAATTACACACATAATTACACCCAGACCACACGGATACATGCTGAGAGGATAATCGGCAAATGTCGTTCAGTGGTTCATTTTTCAGACCAGCCAGACATGCTGTAGTGTAATAAAAGGATATTTCACAGATATATACTCTCATACTCCAGGGAAGTGACTCTACTTAAGCGCTGCTTGGATATTAGCACGATGCTAATAAATCTTTAGCTTCTGAAGCAGCAGGCCAGTAATCTGGCATCCCAAAGCTTAACTTGAGACGGTCTCCTGTTCCTATTGGTCTGATGTTTTATACATTTTTACTCGTAGCTCCAGTTATTTCACATCATTTTATTTTCTGCATGCTTGCCAAGATTAGCGAAGAAAAAGAACAAGTTATGCCCTTTCTACATGACCAGACTGCCCTAAGGCTTCTGCAGCTATTAGTAATCTTTGCCTGGGGCACAAGGGGTGGGTGACCCACACAGGATATTAGCGGAAAATAAAAGCAGCCTTTTCAGGGCCGGTTTCCATAGGTCCACCTTGATAAGGGGATTTGAAAAGATCAAAGAGGTCAAGGATCACGCCAGAGGAAGCGCGGAGATCCTGACCCGCTCGCAGGCGGAGAGGCGGGTAAGCGGCCGGACAACATCCAGAGCGTGACTGAAATAAACAGCCCTCACATGTTGGGCTCCCATAATCCAACTGCAGTTTGAAAACCAGAGAGGTGCCATTGGCTGGACCAGTCTGGCTAACAGAAGAGACAGAACCGCTGTGTTCATGGCGGCCTGGTCCGTATCCGCAGTGCTGAGGCCGGGTACAGCCCCGCGGTGTTCGTAACGTGTGTACCTAGCACCCCAGAGGAGTCAGAGTGAGACACTGGGCCAGTGTAGGCAACACATGACCATGAGGACAGACACTGTCTGATCACCGACAGGAGGTAAGAAGGCCAGGTGCTGGCGGCGTTTACATTTCCCAGCATGCCTCATTTTCCAATTCCCTCACTGATCAGGAGTAGATTCACAAAATCCCCCTAGTGCAAAGGCTAATCTCTCTCAGCAATCTAAGGGCTCGGCTGCTAAATGGCCTCTTACATCGCCGTGGCAATGACGGTGCTAGCCTGCCACTGTTTCTCAAGACGCCCTGTCCGGTCGATGTGCGGACTTGGCGCCTTCTCCACTCGGGGACATTTGACCCTACGGATTTTTTTTTTTTTTCATTTCGCTTTGTGGTTTTCAAGTGCACGCTTTTCCCTTAGCTAGACCGAAAGGACTCAAAAGGCTGGAAAGCCAAATATTTTCTTAAGTCTCCTGGACGCCAGGTTGCATAAAAGCTTCCACAGCCGTTTGCATCGACCGCAACCGTCAGGAACCACAAATTCTGTTTTTATAGCCATAAAACTGCCCCCCACCAAAAAGCATCAATATATTCCATTCGCTTGATTCTTATAAATTTAAATGAACTGAAAAATGAGGCTTACTCCCAAAAGGAAAATAGCTAAATAGGCTTATCTGTATGCTTGTTTTGTACAATATATTAAAGTAACAACTGAAACAATTTAGTCAGTTACCACTCCCACAGAACATCATCCAGTTATTCACTTTATTTATTTACACAAAAATTCCATCATATAATGACATATCATACATTTCCAATGTATGAATCATTTTTGCTTCACTTGGTATAATAGAATACTTCACAAATTAATAAGATAAAGCTGTGGTTAATTTTTCTCTGTGTACTCAACATGGGAGTAGAAAAATTAAGGGTTTAAAAGCTCATTTTAACCCGTGACATATACAACATTCCAGTTTAATTGGTGCCACATAGATGTTCCAGAATTTGCGTATATTTTCGCTGCATTTTACAATAACAAGAAAAAAGCGATAGGTCCCGCAGTGGAAGTGACCTCCGGGGAGAAGGTCGTATTTAGGGTCACGGTCACAGGTGGTTCGGCGCTGCTTGGCCCCAGTTGTCATAACAACGGTGGCGAAGCACATGTCGGCTCTTAGACAGCATTTAGGCCTTTATAAAAAGAGGGTGTAATGACCACCCCTTGTTTACTGATGGCTCTGCCCCCTGACATCCCTTTGGTCTTCTTTCAGGCCAGGGGGAGGGGTTCCCTAAGCCCTCTTTGTCCCCCTCCTTGTATGAGCAACAGACTCGATTACAGGTGTGTTTTCAGGGTTGTCCTGTCGCAGTAATTACAGGTGCCAGCTCAATCACTCGGCGAGCTGTCATCGGGACGGAAAGGGGGCACGAGCTGCTCCTGAGAGAACAACCTCTTTAATCTGGTGAACAGAGAGGCCAGCAGAAAGGCCCCAACCTCAGATAACAGGCCCCCAGCTCCAGATACCAGCCTAGATATCTATAAACCCGTAGTGTGCAACATTCACAAATAAACCAACCCTGCAAAACGATTTATTTAGAAAACGATTGGCTCCCCTTCCAGACTCAATTACAAAATTGCAATAAACACGGCTATCAATCTTCATTACAGTGCTGGGGCCTTAAGGATATTTTTTTTAATCGAGGTAAAAAGGGTCCTATATACGCAGAACTGGCGGACTGGAATATCCACAGAGAGACCTTAAGGTGAATTTTGAGTACAGATGGAGGTGCTTCAAAGGTCGAACCCGTCACGTAAATCCCTCGGAAGCCACATTACTTTACCGAGCGAGCGGGAGCTTACATGTGTGAACGCCATGTCTATAAGCAAAGGTGCCCGGAACAGAGGGGTAAACAAAATCTTGCCTGTAGGCAGAGTGACCACACCCTGATTTAACATCACACATAAAATAAGATAAAAAAAGATCAGGCAATGATTAAAACCCTCTGCAGGCTTCAGGTGGTAAGTTTCACTTTAATTCATCCTTCTGCTCTCATCTCACCAGCCTTAAATATAAAGCCTCTTTACTCTCTGACATTAATGGTGTTTTCTTTTTCTCCGGTTCTCCATAACACACAAACAGTCACAGTCCTGCAGGAGAAGATGAAACTGGTTCTGTCATGGCAGTAGTTAGTTCAACCAAATGCTCAAGAGCTGAAATAGGCCGAAAATTGGCACGTGCCTCGTATCGCTGGCACCGACAGAGGACAGGTATGTTGCGTGAGGGAGGGCCCGAAAAAAAATGGAAAGCTCCCTTTCCTATGCATCAATGCGAGGAACGACATGAATACCCTGGCTGGGTATTCAAGGGACCCAGCACTGCAACACCGTTTTGGGAGCCAAAATCTACCATTAGCACCCGCCTGCTGGACAAGATCTACTGACAGGGAACCCCCCCGTGTAAATTCATGACAGCTTTGCAAAGCAGCCATCAGCCACTTGAATGAAGTATGCAATTATAACGTTTGCTGCAAGTGCAAAAGGTTTTCATTCATATTTGTATTTAATTATTTTGCAGTGCTTATGACAAGAAATATTAAACACAGATAAAGCACATCGGCAGGACCACATAATTATACAATTTATAAATAACACAGACCTCTCAGTTTGTAATTACAAATTAAAAGACATTAAGTGAGATTGTGATTCCGGTGACCACCTCACCCATGTCGGGGGGACACTATGATCTACTTCTGGTTTTAAAAGCTACTTTAAGACTGAAAGGCTCCTGTTCTTGGCTAAATAGCTCAGTTCTTCTTGTGCTTTGACTGGTTTGTTTCCTTGATTGAAAGTCTCATCCAGCTGTTTCACATTAACATTAGTGACACATGCATGATTACAGGAGACTGACCAGTCAGCACACAGCAAGAACTCAGTGCTTCAGTGAAATCCAGGTCCTTTTAATTGTAATAGTGGTTTACAAACACCGTCTGAGGTCGAAGTGTCCCCCCTGACATGGATCAGGTGGTAACCCTAATTCTGATGTGTAATGAAATTAGCTGTTTTCTCCATCAGCACTAGTAAGGTGTAGAACTCTGTAGGTCTCTGAGCCTGCTGTCTGTTTCACAGAGTTGTCAGGAGTACAGCTGCTGTTTTGATTGCATGGCAGACTGATTGTCACAGTCCACAAAACTCCTCAATCACTACAGCACTTCCTGCATACAGTGACAAACCTCACGGCCCATCACCCGAGGTCCCCTCACCCTGACAAGCCCTCATTTAGGCCCTCAAGAATCACTGGGGATCACTTAGCAATCAGCTGATGGAGACAGCCACTTTAAAGCTCACGATTAACATCGCCATGTAGCTACACTGGCAGAAAGCAGAATATGAGAGAACGCTGAGGTCACATGGTATCTGCAGGTCAGCCTGCATCAACGTTACCCAGTTCCCATCCTTCGGAGGAACGATCCTGGACTGGGAGCTGCAAGCACCCCACGGGGTGACTTCATCACACAATTAGGCCCAACAAAAGGCTGGATACGTTTAAATGCCACAGCTCTCCCCGAGGCAGATAAGATCTCGGACCTCAGCACCCCCCGAACCCGGTCTCTGTGAGCGGCCAGGTAGATACAGTTGCAAAGGTGCACCGATGGGGACAGTGTGCGGCCAGCGGGCCCCCCCCATGACACCGCTCGCCCATTAATTGATCGATACCCGATCTCTCAGGCAGATTCAGGGGCAGCCCCCCGGGGACCTGACCACGGCAGAGTGATATGTGTGGGAACCGAGCAGGAGCGCGTCGACGCACCTGCTAAGTGGCCGTTCCGGGCCGTCCCCCTGCGCCCCTGGCCATTGTGGATGGTTTATATCCAGTTTCTCACTGAGAGGGTTTTTGCTAGCGAAGAATGGTAGAACCGGGCCTTTTAAGTGGGGTGTAAGACGGACCTGCGGAGAAACGGTGGCCAACAACGGGCCGCAGAGGGAGGCAGAGTCGCAGCCCGAGCCCCAACAGCACAAACGGCACGACGCGGCCTGTGTTTCCGCGCCTCCGTTTCGACAAAGGCTCCGGTTTCCGTCTGCACCGCCGTGAGGTGATTTCATGCGACAAGCATGTTAATTCCCAATCAAACAGCGAGTCGCACGCACACCCACCCACCCACAGACCATCGGGAGAGAGCGCCGCTTTATGAAGCGGCTGTAGGACAACGCCAGAGTCTGATGACATAAAATCAATACGAGCCGGAAATTAAACGGCGCTATTGCGATATCTAAATGTCGTTCATAGGCACTCTACTGAAACGAATAGTTTATGCTGAGGAAAATTAAAATCTGCTCGCCAGTTGCGCGTCTGTCCTGATGAATTAAGTTCTTGGGCAGAAGGACAGGCCACACACGAGTGTTTTCACTATTAATATCTCCAGAACGGCCAGCTGCAAAAGTGAGAGCTGGATGTCGTGGGCAGCAATTTCCACAGAGAAAATGTTTAAACCCTTCAAAACAACTGACACGAAATTATGTCAATGTAAAAACATACCGCACACTTACAGTGCCAAAACGGTCTAACCCAATCCTTGCCACTTTAGCAGTTTTGTGAATTTTGTGAATATAAAAAAATGTCTAGAATATTCACTGTACTTAAATCTTTTGGGAACTGAAATACAGCTATGCAATATAGCAATTTTATCTCTTATTCAATAAATGCTATAAAAATATATGATGTACCTTTAAATCGATATGCAATGATTTAATGCATTTTCCGTTAATTAAAATGGTTAAAACGATGCCTGGTACGTCGTTGCAGGTTAACGGCAGCACAGAAACGCTATCCCTACTGCAACATTAGAAATATTCAAACCCGGAATAACAAGACAATAGTTACTAGTCACAAACCCACAATTAGATGTAATGAAAACACCACATCATGTGGATAGTTACGTGACCCCCGACCCTGCTTTAATGAAATCCGTAACACCGGGGAGCACTCTGTCAGCACGAAGGCTCATGCGAGCCTTAACGACTCGCAGGATGAAAAACCCGATAAGGTGGACACTGCGAAGAAGACTGAAGCATGGCTTAATGAACCTATCACGATTGGGTGTGGTAAGGGCTAAACCCCGTACGTCGCAGCAAAATGGACAGGGAACACATGTGACATACACTGTCTGGCCAAAAAAAGGGCACCTTTTGAATTTAAATAAACAAGTACTTCAGAGCTAATGACTGAATCATTATTACAACTGAGCAACGTTATGCAGCAGTGAATTAAGTCAGCTGAGTACCTGAATCTACTGAATGGCCAGGTTATACCATTAATGGATTTTTTTCTTTCCTGATGGCATGGCCATATTCCAGGATGATAATGCCAAGATCCATCGGGCTCGAATTGTCAAACTGTGGTTTAGGGAGCATGAGGAATCATTTTCACACATGAATTGGCCACCACAGATTCTTGACCTTAACCCCACTGAAAGTCTTTGAGATGTGCTGAAGAAGACTTTACGGAGGGGTTCGACAAGATCTCAAAGAGAAATGAATACAGATCTGGATGGAAAAAATGTTGCGATGTTGCATAAGCACGTGCAAACAATGTATTGACAAACGTACACCATAATGAAAGCTAATGGCGGTCCGAAGAAATATTAAGGTGTGCAGCTTTTCATTTGGCCAGGCAGTGTATCAGAGCCACTGGAATGGAAAGTAGATCTGCAATGCTAACGAGTCGATAACCGCTGGCCTGTCTGTGACACAACTCTCCTGCACAGGCCTCACTAAGGGAATATGTGGGTTTATACATCCTTGAAGAAATTGACTTTCATGCTAAGATACAGAAAAATCTCAGTGAAGGTTCAGTGCTATGCAAAAGTCATGAGCAATCAAAGGAGATGAAGCTGATCTTCATGTTGGTGTAAAACTATGATCTCTCTCAAAGTGTGTCAGCTTAATCATTTCAAAACCTCTCATACAGTCACCTCAATACTGCAACAATCATCTATTAACCCGAAGTATTTCCTGACCCTAGCAGACCTCGTATGGCTAATCAATATGTTATTGACTTTTTAATGTTAATTTAACTGATTAATTAAGTGAGCTGGTGGTGAAATTTAAACAGATACATGGATTGGCTGGGGTGCCCCTGAAGGAGAGGTTTGGGAACTGAAGTGACGTTCATCTAGCCATCCAGCAAGATGACATACAGCAGTAACTTTGAGGAAAACAGAAGAAATTGTCAGTTTTTATTGTCATTATTCATTTGCATATGTGCCAAAGTTAATTTGTGTCTTTTGTTCTGAGCATATATGCACTTGCTGGCATTGTCTCTTTAATACGTCTTTAAAGGGCTCAATATGTTTCTAAGGGTCAGGGTTAGGTGTATAATTAGGCGTAATTAGTGGACGTGTGGCTGTACAGGATATACAGTGAAAACCAGGATGATGGTAGGGGGGATCCAGCAGGTAATAAGAAAATGCCCTGAGTCGAGATCGAAACAGCCGAAGAGAATGGATCAGAAAGCATAGTTCGCACACAGGGACAAACGTCCCTGTCACACTGCTGACTGATCGGGCCGCCCTGCTCGGTCACAGGCCTGCAGGCGCTTCCTACAATCAAAGTGCACACTGACCCGCGGCTAATAGGCTGCCATGCGAACATCAGCTGCTGACCTGGTGGGCAAAAAACAGAAAAAGAGAGATCCCACTCAGGAAAAGGCTCCCAGATTGATACTGAGCATCCTGGGCACACAAACTGTTTGCAGATCAGTTTAAACAAATCAGATAATGCAGCAGGAGTCAAATCTCAGGTTCCCACAGCTCCCAAGCACCCAGGACCACTGTCCCCAATGTACCAAGCAGGGACCTACGTGCTCAGAAACAGGGAAGGGCACAAATATAAAGCATCCGTTCACATCTCTGTCAGTCGTTGGCCGCCGAGCCCAGAATAGTCACAGTGAAAACCTAACAGTGGTGGTTTGCACTAGAAACGTAACGCAGAGTCTCAAAATCAAGGTTGTTAACCTTACACCCCTATAAAAATGTTGGGTCCAATTTACCAGCAGAGCTGAGCAAATAAAATAACAGGATATCACCTATATTGCCGTTTCGGCACCAGACTGGCTGGCTTTTCGAATGGCGGCAAAGGCCAGATGACATCATCGGCGTCGTATCAATCGACAAGGTGCTGCTGCCCCTCGAAAGTGACCCTAGAGCCATTCTCGGGCTCAGCGTCTGCTTCTGGGGGGTTAGGCCTGGCTGGCGACGCTATTTTTGCCCTGCTGTACTTCGTATCGCAAATTATTCTGTCGCTTCTAGCAACCATTGCTTCGGAAACCCAATCGTTAAGCTGGTTTCAATTTAAGTCAGTGGAGAGTTAATAAGTTTGTGATAAATTCTCCAGGCCAACACAGCAGTGATTGGCTGCAACGTGTACTTTCTGCCTTCTGATTGCCTCGCGTCCTCACTTCGCTGGGAAAGCACAAAGGGCAGTTCTGTTCCCCTGCCTCTGTGCGGAGCCCAGCCCCCAACCCCCCCGCCATGGCGGCCCGCGGCCTCCCCCGGGTCACTCCAGTATCACCGTCACCAAGTGGGGTTGGGTTACAAGCGCCCAGCGTGCAGGTGACAATGCTTTCCAGGGGTGGAAGGTTCTAGAAACACATCATCACACCTACCATCACTCTGCCCTGCGCCCTGTCGGGTCACCAACGGTTTCTGTAAACAAACGGTGACAAAAAGCCACAGGAGAACCAATTTTATTAAGCGTAATACTCTGGTTTCAGAGTGTAGAGTTGTGCTACATCTTAATGTCTCCATGGAAAAAGCACTATGTCAATGGCTGAATGCAGTGTTTCAAATACAATACAACGTGACGTGAAACAGAAGGTGATCATGACCTGTTTAGCTGCAAATCATTCTTATAAAGTTGAACTCATTTCCAACATGGATAATACTCTCCTTTTTGTCTCTGTGTTATGAGTACAGTCGCACTACAATAAATCCTCAAACTGTCCACAAATCAAAGTAACTGCGTCAATGCAGTATTTTGAATACAACACTAAGAAACATGAAGATCAAGGCAAGGTCACTGTGACTGGTTTATCTGCAAATAGTTAATAAAAAGATGAATTTGTTTTCTATTTAGGCAGGCTCATTGCAATAATCAGGTTACTGCAGCAACCAGTGGTGTCAGCGAGCATCCAATGTACAAGGTTACAGAGTTTTTAACCAGCAAAGGCTCCATACTTTGGGTGCCACGAATATGAGACCTACCACCCAATCTTCTCTGTGCAGGTCAATTAAAGACAATTTAGGACTGAAGCAATTAAGTCTGATTTTAAGGGGGAAATCGCTGTAAAGGTTTCGTGGCTGTCACCTTGTGAATAAGGGGAAATATTTTGACAGGTTTCCGTGAGGTGCGTTCAGAAGCCGTGGGGGCGGCAGGGCTAATTCTGCCGGCTTGATTGGAGGGGTCAGGCGGGGTCTGGTTTGCACAGTTCTGGATTGCTTGAGAGGAGATTAAATGCAATAACATATTCGTATTCCACCTTTCTGCCAATTAGCTTTAAGTAAACAAAAGGAGCAGCCGCCAGCCACACACAAGCGCGTCAGATGCCTCCTCTCGGTGGTCCGACCTCCCTCACCATACTCTCTGACCTTTTCGAAGGTCTCCCAATAAACCTAGGCACGTGTAGACTCTCACTCACCAAGGTGAGCGGCTGCATTTAAGACCTTTCCAGAAACAGTAAGCATCTCCTTTGTGGACGGGCAGGCAAACAC
>JAAGVU020000044.1:258145-278621 GCA_011763525.2 Mormyrus iriodes | reverse complement strand
GGGGGGGGGGGGGGGGGGGGGGGGGGGGGGGCTATAAAGCAAGTGTGTTGGCCCCCATTACCGTGTGTTAAGCTGAAGAAGGGTAAACAATTCTCCTTCTGAGCACCTTGCTTGAAGTGAGTAAGAGCCCAACACCACAGATGAGAAGAAAAGTCTTGCCTGAGACCCCGGAGGACTTCAGAAATACGTTGCACGACAGCTTCTGTGTCACTGTTTGTTTTACTCATTACACCGAGACCTGCCTCCCCTCCCCCCGAGAAAGGTGATCTTTGCCATTCCGGCTACCGCCCACTGCACAACGAGGCGTGGCCCTCGAGAAGACGCTAGCTCAGTGGGTGCGTGCGCCAACCGCCATCTCCAAAGGCGGCACATCGATACAGCACTATCTTACGTGTGCGAACCAGTACCTTTTCCACCTTGTTTCCATGTTATCTCATACCTGGTGGCATTTCCAGAAGGCGCTTGGCCTCCTCACCTACACTCAGCTCCCATTTCAGGTGGTGCTTAATTTGAATAGTTTAAATGCATTTTTGTCCAGCTGAGCAAATAAATATCCCGGATATATTTTAATTAGCACTTCGTTTATGCATGCTATCCGAATAATGACCTTCATTAATTAAATTTCAAGTATGAAAGATCACCCTGCAGCTCTTTGCAGACTGGAAATGTCCGACCCAGAAATTTCTGTGATGAAACCATTGGACTGGCTGCATTATACCTTAGGGAAGTTCAGTGGAAAGACAAGTGAAATTGCTTTAACCCTGACATGTGAAGGTGCCAGAGGCATGATAAACCCTGTTCAAACTTCACCGAAAGCGAGATGTTGCTGTGTCAACACCCACCCGTGCCCAAACGCTCTGATCCGGTCAGGCAAACAGCCAACCGGGGCAATCAATCAACCCGGGCCCCAGTGGCAAATTGAGGAACTGTTTAACTACTTGTGCGCACCCAAAGCTTTGGATTCTTGGTGAGACTGCCCCCCCCATACCTGGCACTGGAGAAAACGTTTCATTTTCTGATATACAAGAAGAAGAGCTTACAGTGATTGAACGTTTCAGCCCTAGTGACACTTATTAATGCAAATTAACAGTAAGCCAGACATTAATCAAAAGATTAAAAGTTAAACTAACTTTGAATCTAATTGGAGTTACCAAATTTCCCGTAGGTGTGCGTGTGTGAGTGGATGGTGTGTGAGTGTGCCCTGTGATGGGTTGGCGCCCCATCCTGGGTTGTTCCCTGCCTTGTACCTGTAGCCTCTGGGATAGGCTCCAGACCCCCTGCGACCCTGAATAGGCTAAGTGGTGGCAAAAAATGGATGGATGGATGGATGGATGGATGGATGGATGCAAGGATGGATGGATGGATGAATGGACTACCGTTGATTAAAAATGTGACAATTCATCGTAGATTATGGTCAATTGCCCCTTTAAAGCGTCATGAATGCAATGCTGTCACCCTGGTGCATCATGGTATAGAGACACAAAAAAAGGTGTCAGATAGGTGCAAGGTCGCTTCTGGTAAGTTTGCCTCCCTGCGTCCCACCCAATCAGGGCTGCCAGGGCGGCCCAGTTGCATGCATTCCCCTAATTCTGGGGGGGGGGGGTTCCGGCCAGGTACGTCAAACAGCCACATCCACAGTCACGCAAGCAGGTGTCAGGCCCCCGCGCTGCCGTACTGGTTGTTTCCACCAGGGGCACGGTGAGCTCTGGCCCATCTCGGTTAAATAGGTTTTCAGACTGTTTCGAAATACCTCAGGACCTCCCTCACCAGGAAGGACACGTAGAAACAGAACGCTGCCTCGAAGGAAACAGAGCAGGACTGCATCCCTCTGGCAGACAGCTGGGGGTAGGCAGAGGCCTTCACAAGGCCCCCCCTGCTGGGCCGAAGCTCCCCCACAATATAGAGTGATTTTATTGGAAACAACTGACATAGCTTAGCCACTGGCTCTTAGCCATTAGCACTGCTGGATAACTTACCAAAGCCATTCATCAGCTGAGGACATAATAGCAGTTTGAACCTGTGACCTCTGGATTAGACGTCCTACTGCACACATGGTGCCAGTTCAAGGCCTCCAGTATTTCTTTGTCGCGAACCACCCCACCCCCCCGGACAGGGCGGGGGGGGGGGCTCACCTGTCTGCCTGCAGACCGTCTGGGCCTCACTGTAACTTTTCTTACACACCATGGTTGGGTGCAATATGCAGAACCTCAGCAAAAAGCCTGGCCGCATTCAGCATGCTCCGTAGGCCCGCATCCACACCCGACATGCCGTTCTCAGCAACACGTGGCACCTGCGATGGCTGCCTGCGCAGCTTTTATGTGCACAAGGCAGTGGAAAGAATCAGACAAACACAAAAACAGGGGGAAAAAACCAATAAATCCCAACTCAGACATTTTGCAGAGGAACCCGAGAAAGTGAGAAGGAGGGGCAGACACGATTTAGCGGTTTACTCCTAGTGTTTGCCTTGAATTTTCTAGCGCCGTGGCTCCAAGTCAAGCTGAGAAGTTTCCCAAGGCCTACACTGCTTTTCTGCTGGTTGCCCCTCCAAGCCCAGCCCCTGCTCCCCCCGCCTTCCCAGCCACCTGTGTCCCTTTTAGCCGTCGTTTATGCCACGTCCCCGGAACAGGGCGGCTACGTGAACGCCCCTCCTCATCTTGGGCTCCGGAGCCAGCGGTGTAGGTGGCTTGGGGTGCATCTCAAGGCTGACCCTGGCAGTTTGCTGACGACTGCGTGTCGCAGAAGGTGCGGCCAGTTAGGGAGGCGTAATCGTCCTCTTCTTAGACAAGAAACGGTTACTGTACTGATGTTCTGCGCAAAAGCTAATAAGTCCATTATTATTCACTCGCACACCTGTTTGGAGGAAGTCAATAGGACTCCTGAATCACTGCTTCTCCTCAGGAATGTGGCACAAAATAACACTGACAAAATGGAAAAGAAAATGTTAGACTATTATTTTTAAATCGTGCACGTGCATGTGAATGGTGAGTGTGCCCAATGGTGAGTATGCCCATCCTCGATTGTCCCCAGCCTTGCGCCCATAGCCTCCGGGATAGGCTCTGGATCCCCCGTGACCCTGAATAGGACAAGCGGATGGATGGATAGATGGACAGAGGGACAAATGGATGGATGGACGAATGGATGGACAGATGGATGGATGGATCCAGGGTGGCATGGAGGCTCAATTGTTAGCACTATTACCTCAGACCTTCAGGGGTGAAGGTTCAAGAATCACCTCTGCTCTGTGTAATGGTTACACATCCTACTCAAATCGTGTGGGTTTTGTCCTGTAATAAAAAAAGACATGCTGTTAGTCTAAGTGGTACCTCTTTCGTATGTGCTCTCTGATGGCCTGGCATCCCACCCCGCATGTACCCCGGCCTTGTGCCCTGTGCTTCCTGGAATAGGCTCCCGGACAACATTTTTGTGATCCGCTCCAAGATCAGTAATTGGAAGTTGGATGGACAGATTAATATCTAATTATGAAATGTCCTCATCATCATTACTTGCATGCCGATCTGTGAAATCCCAACAAGGGTAATGAAACCGTATGCAATTTATAAATTAGTCTGTACAAACTACATTCAAAAGACGAGGATGTTTTCCAATAAGTTATAAACTCAGATGGGTTGTAACTATAACCATCTGCGTTATAACTAAAGACGACAGGAATCATCAGTGATAAACAAGCAGGATATAGGGATAAACAATGATTAACAAAGGAAACAAGGTGTATGGAGCCATTTTTGAATTGTGTCAGTCTTTCCAGAGCTTCTTTGGCAATGGAGCGTCTACCGAAATAGAGGCTCATCGTGCCTTTTCAGACACGACTGATTAAAAGCAGACCTGTAATTACAAGTGCAGTTGACAGGTCAATCAAACCCTGGTTTTAATTAAAATCTGAGGTCATACCCATAGCTATTGATTTGGAGTGGGGGAGTTACAGATACAACACATCTGAAAATGTTGTGTTGCAATGCATACATGTCCTTACTCTTAATTTACGACCTATCCGTGTAGCCAATTCTTATTTATTAACAGACGTTTTTACATATCAGAATTAATTTTAATGAATTTTAGCTGCCAGCACAATATACTTGGATGAGAGACCTGGGCACACTGGATGTCTTAAACAACTGCGCAGCCAGACTCTACCGTATGTTTTCCCGTCAATGTGATTTTTTTAACTTGGCATTTTGACAGCTTGTCGTGTAGGTGTTGTTTTAGAAATCTTTGAAAAATATAAAAAAGAAGCAGAATTACAACCTCGTTTCCAAAAACACTGGGACGCTGCGTACAATGTACATAAAAACAGGATGCAATGATTCACAAATCATATAAACCTGTATTAAACTGAAAATAAAACAAAGCCAAGTTATCAAACGTGGAAACTGAGAAATGTTGATATATGACAAATATATACTTAATTTGAATTTAATGCCAGCAACATGTTTCAAAAAACTTGGGGCAGGGGCATGTTTACCTCTGTGTTACACCACCTCTACTTTTAACAACATTCTGTAAACGTATGCGAACTGAGGAGACCGGTTGCTGGAGTTTTGAAAGTGAAATGTTCCGTTCTTGCCTGATATAAGATTGCAGCTGCACAGCACTTAGAGGTCTCCTTTGTCGTATTTTTCCTTTCATGACGAGCCAAATGTTTTCAGTGGGTGACAGGTCTGGACTGCGGGCAGGCCAGTCTAGCACCCGGACTCTTCTACTACCGGAACCATGCTATTGTAATACGTGCAGAATGCGGTTTGGCATTGTCTTGCTGAAATATACAAGGCCTTCTCTGAAAGAGGCGTTGTCTGGGTGGCAGTATACGTTGCTGCAAAACCTGTATATATTGTTCAGAATTAATGGTGCTTCCCAGATGTGCAAAGTCATGGGTAATAATGCAACCCCATACCATCATGGATGCTGGCTTTCGAACTGTCCGTTGATAACAAGCTGGATGGTCCCTCTCCTCTTCAGCCCAGAGGATGCAGCGTCCCTGATTTCCAAAAAGAATTTAAAATTTTGATTCGTCAGACCACAGGACAGTTTTCCATTTTGCCTCAGTCCATCTTAAATGAGCTCGGGCCCAGAGAAGTCAGCTTCGTTTCTTGTTCATGTTTAGATATGGTTTCTTCTTTGCATGGTAGAGTTTCGTCCTGCATTTGTGGATGTAGCGACGAACTGTGTTCACAGACAGTGGTTTTCAGAGGTGTTCCTGAGCCCATGCAGTGATTTCCACTATAGAATCGTGTCTGTTTTTAATGTAGTGCCGCCTGAGGACCCGAAGATCACAGCTATCCCATAATAGTTTTCAGCCCTGTGCCTTGCGTACAGAGATTTCTCCAATTTCTCAGAATCTTTGAATGATATTACGTACCGTGGATGATGAAATTCCCAAATTCTTTGCAATATTACGTTGAGGAACATTCTTGTTAAATTGTTGGACGATTTGCGCACGCAGTCTTTCACAGAGTGGTGACCTCTCTCCCCATCTTCACGGCACGGAGACTCTGCCTCTCTCGGAGGCTCTTTTTACACCCTATCATCATACTGACCTGTTGCCAATTAACCTAATTAGTTGTGAACTATTCAACCAGGTGTTTTGTTTTAGCGTCACACAACTTTTCCAGTCTTCCATTGCCCCTGTCCCGACTTTTTAAAACGTGTTGCTGGCATCAAATTCAAATTCAGCATATATTTCTCATAAAACAAAATGTCTCAGTTTCAACATTTGATATATTGGCTTTGTTCTATTTTCCATTAAATCTAGGTTTATATGATATGCATATCATTGCATTCCGTTTTTATTTACATTTTACACAGCCTCCCAGCTTTTTCGTAAACAAGGTTGTATTACATTAATTGTAAAGTTGTTATTTGTGTGCGCGCGTGTGTGTGTGTGTGGCAAAATGACACATTTTACTAGGACTACAAAGCGAATAGCAGCTGCCTTTGGACCAGTGATACAATTCAAAGCGTGACCCATCAATAACATCGAACATACAACTGTTACGTTATGTAAGGTTCCAGAAATATAGCGTCTTACAAATGCTAAAACGAATCAAATGAAGTACGTAAAATAGCCTACCGGTGCGGGTAACTCACTGTTAACCAAAGTAAGGAAAAAACATGGTTATACGGTTCATACAAGCGTTGTTTAAATGAAAATGAGTAAACTGTATCAGTGTAAATAAACTATTAGAGGAAATGCAAGCAACAGATGAGGTAGAATACTGCTTGTTTGCTTGTTTATAAAAGGAATTTTGTTCATTTTAAAAACAGGATTACGACTGATTCAGAGTTTGCTGTCTTGCTGTTAAGTGATCGCCAAACATTCACTCTATCGCTTGTACAACGCGGGGATTAGTGGCTGTATTTTAATTTAGAGAGAGAGGGAGAGAGACTCAATGAGACATCTGCAAACCATTAGATGTAAAACTTCAGGTAGCCGAGGAAAGCACACATGCTACCGACATTATTCCAAAAATTACATTTCCACAACATTAAAAATCCAAATAAACAATTACACAACATACATTGGATAGGGAAAGCAAAGTCATCGGCGCTGCTAAAACAATAAAAATTGTTGCTCCGGCTCGCGATAACGAGGAGACAATGAAAGAAGAATGAAATCTATACTTTACGCCAAGTTTGTAGGCTACTGTTAGATCAGCAGTAACGGCATGTTTACAATGCTGTAATGCTCCATTCGTGTCAGTACATAACTGCATTAGATTACTTTAAACATACTAAATTTTCCTACAGATTTCAGGAAATATGCAACCCATTAAGGAAACAGCAAAAAACCAACTAATAAAACAGAAAACCAAAAATCACGGTGTATTAACAGAAAAATGAGTGGATAATATCGACCCTTGTACTGTATATTCGAGTTTGGTTTCCAGTGTTTAATGCCCGGATTAGAAACGGAGACGTTTTTGACACAGAAAAGACGGAGAATTGCAGCATATTCATGTGTAATTCAGCGCTGGCGACGCCTCGTGCAGATTAATAGTGTGATGAACAAGAAACATGCAGTCAATGGCGTTTCTGTGACCGAAAACATATTAAAGAGAGCGGCCAAGGTAGAACAGCCAGACTCGTTAAGCCAACAGGAAGGCCACGTGCAAGAAAGGCCAGCTATAGTACAACTGTGGGCAGAATTTCTTCTCTGAATATCTATCTATCTATCTATCTATCTATCTATCTATAGCATATCGATAACGTTACTAATATGATATTTACGTTTATCCTATGATGCATTTATTTTAAATAGTTCATAGCGAGTTATGACGTAATTTGAAAAATGTAGTTCTTAGTGAAAAATATTTTCAAATTAGTTCTTTTTTTGTAGGGATCCTCATGCATTAGGTTCATTAATTACAATGTAAATAGGATGTTAAGTAGGTAAGGAAACAAATAGGTACATAACAATAAATATGTTGGTGCGTGCGAAAAGACAATTGGAACAAGAGTAGATGTAAAATAAAGAGAAGTGGTGCGGGTATGTATCTGTTTACCTGTAATCAGTCAGGAAATCAAGTATGACGTATATTCATTTACAAATCCACTGCCCCAAACGATTATTTTTGTAAACAATTTTAGGACAATAGAAAAATTGTACACCCATCCAAATATGTATATGACGATTGTTGCGAAATTTCATTTTAAGCAAACCAAATAAGCGTGTAAGATAATTTGTAACCTTAGAAAATAGTTTCGTTGATTTATTCCATTTTATTCCATCAACACCAATCCAAATACTGCTGAAACTAAAATATTTTATGTGGATATCCTGTTTATTTTCGGTCGTGATAAACCTATTTATTCGATTGGTAAGATTCGACTGGCCTACATTTATTAGAAAAATAAAACCTGTACTGTAACATATTATGAAGAAGTATATAATAATTGCTACTGATTAATTATATTTTATATCAGTTAATATTAATTCTGTAATTTATTGTATTCGTGCCGAGGGTTTTAGAAGGAAAATTCGATTTTCAGATTAGTTCTGTAATTTTCTTTACCAACTTTGACTCTTGAAACCTCTTCCCTCTGCTTCCGTTCTGTACAAGCAGATTACTGCCACTTCTATACTCCTGTGTTCCTGGACTGCTGTCTCCCCCTATGGGCCAATAATATATTACCTGTTTATTTGAGGGTAGATGGGTGGTTTTATTTCGGTTCCTGACTGTCAAGGGCTCTCAGTATACTAATAAACTCAGCCCAGCAAATTAATCTACCGCCTTCAAATTAAAGTCATACAGAATTTTGATAAAGACGTCATAATATCACAGTGTCACATTTTGATTGGATAAAATGGATAACAGCACGCAGTTAGACAGTGACGACGTGATTTTGAATCACACGCAAGAGAGAAGTCAGTGTCTACAGACAAGCATATTACACGCTGTATACTGCAGTCGAATAACTTGCGTTGCAATACATACATAAAATTCTGAAGAATCATCAAATGTCAGTCGACATAATTTTCTTTAATTCGAAGCAGACTCAAACTTCACCGTATAAGCAGCAACACCAAAAGAAAATGGTTGCATTCACTCAACAACTCTTTGCGAAGGGTTTGTTGTGTTTAGAATACGTCTCCCAAATTCCTACTATGAAGCGTGTTTATTAACAAAACAGACGGAACTTACTACAAAACCGGAACGCGTTACACAGAAATCGTAATAAAGAATGAAATAACCTTGGCTTTGGGAAAAAAGGACAGCATTCACGATACTACTGCCATTAAATATCCCTGAGAAAAAATATAAATTAGACTAACAATGCGATCACAGCAAATAGACTGCCAATGACATGCTTTTAATCATCGCAATATACGAAGTATATTTACTGCTTTGAATTACTTTAAAGCAGCCCCGATGCATAGTTGTGTGGGAGGATCATATCGTGACTCCGCCCCTAATTCTCTCGGCCAATCACCGTCGAGAGCAAACTTTGCGCAGCGTTTATAAAATCGGGCTAGCTACCAGTGGATTTTGTCTTCTCTGGCAACTTGGAAATAAAGCTAAAGTGGAACGTTATTTCTTATTTTTGTTGGCGACAATAAAACAGATGCTGTTGAAGACAGATAGTGCTTGCAGAAATAAAGTCCGTAATTCCACTTTGCTCCAGAAACATTTGCTAAAGAGGCATTTTTAAGTCAAGGGGAAAGTTTTGAAACTTTTTGATACCTTCGTGCGCTGGAGCAAATAAATCTGCAGCCAACTTTTCTGCATCGAGACAGACCGCTTTGATACTCTTGCACAATCAGGGATTTTGTTTAACCCACGACGGGCTGCGAATTTGTTTCTCTTTGCATCTTTTTTTTTTAAAGCTGTAGCTGTGTACACACGTTTTCTCGTATGAATCTACTCGACCCGTTTCTGAAAATGACAGACGAGCATGATAAGTGTCTTTCTGATGCCCCTAGTCCGAGCATGTCTGAGGATTCCGCGGGGTCTCCTTGTCCGTCCGGATCTGGCTCCGACACCGAGAACACCAGACCCTCCGAGAACCATGCCATGGGCTCCAACGGTGCGCACAGCGACTTCAAGAAAGACGAGGACGATAAATTCCCAGTCTGCATCCGCGACGCAGTTTCCCAAGTGCTGAAAGGCTACGACTGGACCCTGGTGCCCATGCCCGTGCGAGTCAACGGGTCCAGCAAGAACAAGCCGCACGTGAAGAGACCGATGAACGCCTTCATGGTTTGGGCGCAGGCTGCGCGCAGGAAGCTGGCGGACCAGTACCCTCACCTGCACAACGCGGAGCTCAGCAAGACTTTGGGCAAACTCTGGAGGTAGGTTTCCCTGCCTTCAGTACTGCAATATGTATGCAATACGCGATATTCGAAGCGTTTCTAAGCGCTCTTATGTATTAAGGATGCGTTGAAAAGATGTAAAACAATATGAATAATCAAACGACCACTGACAGACTATAGGTGTTGATTTAACTTTTTGTTGTTCAGTAAAATTTTAATTATTAGTTAAGCAGCTGAGCATTAATATTTCAGCTTATGAAACTTTTGCTTAAAGTTGCTCAGAGCGCAACTCTGCTCAGTATTATTAACATCACTACTTTTGCTACTATATCTTACGTAATCACTGAATATTTGCATTTTATGCAGATTGCTGAACGAAGGCGAAAAGCGTCCATTCGTGGAGGAGGCTGAACGTCTCCGAGTTCAGCATAAAAAGGATCACCCCGATTATAAGTACCAGCCGAGGCGCAGAAAATCGGTGAAGAACGGGCAGGGCGAAGCGGAGGACGGCGAGCAGACGCACATCTCCCCCAATGCCATCTTCAAGGCGCTGCAGCAAGCCGATTCCCCGGCGTCCAGCATGGGCGACGAGCACTCCTCTGGGGAGCACTCAGGTAGGCAGCGCCCAGGCGATCCGGGGCGCCCTCCACTTTGTTACCTGCAGAAGTTTCGCTTCCTGGTCTCATGGAAACGATATTACGCGAAACTACGAAATTATGTATCAGTGTACGCGATCACTGGCAGTAAAACGCCTTGCTTTGAAAAATACTTCATTAATTTCTTAAGTTTAATTGTTTAAGCAATTTAGAATCCTACAGTTATAATACCAAATATGTATCTGTAAATCATTACGTATTTTATAGGCTGTAATGTAAATATGCCATATTGTAGCAACTTATCTGCTTATGAAAACCTCTGGTGTGTATATTACATTATGTCACCTTTTCTGCTGAGGGTGTAACTCATATCTATCTCATCATTCTACTTTCAAAAAATATCTTCATTAAAGTGCTCGTATCAGTTATGCAAAGTATGCACTGTACTTGACTCGTTATTTTGATTTTTATCCAATACAGGCCAGTCCCAGGGCCCCCCCACTCCCCCCACTACACCCAAGACCGATATTCCACTTGGCAAGTCAGACCTGAAACGTGAAGGGCGCCCCCTACAGGAGGGCACAGGCAGGCAGCTCAACATCGATTTCCGCGACGTGGATATCGGGGAGCTCGATGTCATCGAGGCTTTTGACGTCAACGAGTTCGACCAGTACTTGCCACCCCACGGCCACACGGGCATGCCCATGGGTGGCACGGGCAGCGGGCAGGGCGGGCCCGTCTCGTACACGGGCAGTTATGGCATCAGCAGCGCCCAGGTGTCACAGACGGCAGCCAGCAGTGGTGGTCACGGCTGGATGTCCAAGCAGCAGCAGCCACAGCAGCCACCCGCCACGCAGCACTCGCTGACTACCCTGGGTGGAGAGCAGGGCCAGGCCCAGCAGAGGGCCCCGCATATCAAGACAGAGCAGCTCAGCCCGAGCCACTACACCGAGCAGCAGGGTTCTCCGCAGCCCGTCAGTTATGGCTCCTTCAGCCTGCAGCACTACAGCACCGCCTCCTACTCCGCTGGCGCCCGTACGCAATATGACTACTCCGACCACCAGGGCGGCGCCAACTCCTACTACAGTCATGCAGGCGGTCAAGGCTCTGGCCTCTACTCTACCTTCAGCTACATGAGCCCTACCCAGAGACCGATGTACACTCCCATCGCTGACACTACAGGGGTGCCCTCAGTTCCCCAGACCCACAGTCCACAGCACTGGGATCAGCCAGTGTATACACAGCTCTCCAGGCCTTAAGGGTACCAGAGACTGGATGGAAGCCCAGCCTTGGCCAGAGACTCAAACTCCCAGCATGCCCTGCATTCCACACATGTCATTACCAGCAAAAAGAGATTAAGAAGCTGGATTTTAAGTACAGAAAGTATAAATCAAAATGGCTAACACAGTGCCTTTTTATGCTTGGAGTTGTGATTATATTTTTAGATATAATTAAAAAAAATGGAAAAAAGGTCCTCTGTGAGGACTGACTGAATATAAATATTTTAGTATGTACTGTGTATGTTATGACCTTTGTGACCAGTCTTTTTTTGGGGGATCATATGTATTTGTAGAAAGAAGTGAGCTCTTATTTTTCATCAATCAGTTTGTAAGTGAAGTTCTATTTGGCCTTATTTCTTTCGAGAATATTTTTGTATGGACAGCAAATATTTCACTGCTTTCTCATGACGTTTTCCGACCGCAGATTGCCCGTTCGCCGACGTTTTTCGAAAGTTCCAGCTGTTGGAATCGTGTTTTCGGTGGCCATTCAATCCCCCCTCCTTTAATGACAGTCAAAGAAGAGACAGACATTAAAAAAAAATAAAAATTTAAAAGCCTGTATGATTTTTTGGAAGACCTTTGGGACCCCGTTCCGAGAGGTCAGCGATTCTGCACCCAGGGGCCTTAGTGAATATGGTCGAGCTTTCGTTCAGTTATGAGTGAGGGGACCACATGGCAATCGCTACCTTCAGTGCCTGGGGAGAGGCGCTGCCGTCGACCCGACCGCACCATGCAGTTTTCTGATTGGCCTCAGGAAGGGACCTTTGACCTTTGACCCAGGCGTCCCCAGTGCATCTCAGCCCAGATAGTGTAGTCTTTTATCTCCCTCTCCAAGTCTTAACTTTGTAATTTATTTATTAGTATTAATTTTATTTGAAAGTAACTATTTAGTCCTTAATTGAGTCGTGTACAACTAATTAAAGAGAGAAAAAATACATTTGAAATATAAAGCCAGCTATGAAAAGGTCTTTAGCCTAAGGTACAGTCATATAAGTATGGTACGGATTGCAACCATCATGTTATTTATCGTGTACATTTTCTGTTTCAGATGTGTTCTTTTCAATACCTAGTTGTATGCCGATTACCTTTAATGATAACTTGATCTGAAAATACTGGAAGTTTCTGTCATTCTAACAAACATGTTATTGTTCATCTGAAGCTTTGGCTGCATTGTAAAGATTTTTTTCTTTATGAAATTACCAGCATACTTTTATTTTTAAAAGTCTATGTCTCATTCCGTTTCACGTATCGTAGTGCTGAGGTTCGCAACTTGTTAATGCAACTGAACAAATCTTTTGTTTTCTTAGTTCAAACACGTTACTGTCTTTACAGAAGCTTATCTTTTCTATGATATTGTTTGCAATAAAATTAAAATGTGTTTAAAATAAACCACCTTCTCTGTTTCCAGTTACTGACTTTTTTTCCCCAGAGATAAAAACTGACAGACTGAACCATTCCTTCTACTTAAACTACCCAGATCAAATTTTTGATAATTGGTGCACACTTTCCAATAACCACGCTGGTTTCAAATTCTTTATATCTTAAGCACCCTAACTTCACCCCACCCTTTGAGAACTCCAATGCTAAGGGGCATCACCAACCAAAGCTACCCAGGGGATTAAAACTATCTCATACAGCCTCTCCCCAGGTTACGATGGGGTTACATTCTGGTAAAATAATAGTAAGGCAAAAATGCATTTTATTGCGGTACACTTAACCTAACGAATATCATAGCCTAGCCTATAGCCCACCTTAAACATGCTTGGAACACTTACATTAGCCTACAGTTGGGCAGAATCATTAACACAAAGCCTATTTTATTATAAAGTGTAGAATATCTCATGTAATTTATTGAATAACGTACTGAAAGTGAAAAACATTTACCCATCGTAAAGTTGAGATATCATAACACGGACCCTCGTAACCTGGGCAGCGTCTGTACTTCTATATTTGATTCTGCACAAGCATCTCAGACACTGTAGGCTGTTAAAAACAACCCCTTTATGAGTCCTCAGTCCTCAGCTACTCCTAGCTAGTCCACATTATGGCTCTCTCCCAGCTCCCAGCACACCTGTACCATATATTTGGTGTTCCCTGACTGGCCGGCAGCTGGGTGGGAGCAAACATTTGGACTTTCTGGGTGTCCCCGAAGACTAGGCTGAGAAACACTGATTGAAAGAAAGCCTGAGAGAGGAAAGGTAATTGATTAAATTAATTCCATGTGATTAAAAAGGGTCGATTTTAAAATACAAGACTGGCAAGAGCCTACTGCCAACATATGTTGCCATAAGAAATCTGTTAGTCAGGTGATGTTTCACAGAAAGATGATGTATTAGTCGGAAACATTTTAGGCAATCTTTAATTCTGCCAAAAACAGGCTTACCTAGTTGCAATGCAATACAGCTACATTTTTAAACACGACTCGTGAATTGACTCACAGCAGCGCCTGGTGAAAAGATAATCTTAAATCAGAAAGCAGGGCACATTTTCCATTACTGCCCTTTTTACATGTTAAAAGTGCACAGATGTCACTTAATGAGCAACCACCCAGTTTTTAATATTTTCTCCTTTCCAAAGGGCAAGGGCCAGGCCCGGAGGCTGAGGGTGAACCACAAAGGCCCCAGGCCATGAGCTCACTGGCTGTTTCATAGACCACTGGGATGATCTGATCTTCCCACAGAAACAAAACCATCAGTTCTGGTCTGATGCAGCGCCTTCATTACAAGTTGATGTTGCTGTTGGGAGAGAGACGGTCCCTCAGCTCGGGATCATGAGGCTTAATGAACAACCTTCGTTGCATCTTTGAAGATAGATCCATCACCTGACTTGCTGGTGGCTGTCTATTCTCCTCAGTAGGTAAACTGTCCTGCCTCATCCACACACGTTTGTATTCATATCTTTGTAGGGACTCTCCATTCATTTCTATGGGAAAAACCCTAACCCAACTATGACAACCTTAACCCCTACCCAGCCCTAATCATAACCATAAGTAGCCAAACTAAATACAAGACTTTTGGCATTTTTTAGCTTTCTGCTTGCAGCCACACATTTGAATAAAATTGTGTTTCCTCTTGTAGTGACCGAATGAATGTTAAAATAGGTTTTTTTATCACATTGTGGACAAACACACAGACAGTCTCACTAACTATGCATTTACATTTACACATATAGCAGATGCTTTTGTCCAAAGCGACGTACAAGCGAGGAAAACCGCACATTGCAAACACGCATGCTGTCATGGAGTCAACTGGGCATAAGTGCAGCTAGGCTGAGCTTCTAGTAAATGCTCAGGTACCAGTGTAAGTAGTACAGAGGCAGGAGCGGCCACATCCACATAACGTCTAATAAAGCAAGAACCTAAAGAGACTATTTAGCAACCAGAAGTGCAACATAAGAGTATTCAGGGAATGTAAAGAGGCGCCTGGCTAGTAGAGGAATTCGTGGAACAGATGGGCCTTGAGGTGTTTCGGGAAGGTGGAGAGAGAGTCTGATGACCGGACTTGGTCCGGCAATGACTTTTAGCTACATTTCAGCACTTAGCTGATAAGCTAGGCAGCCACGGTCTTCAACGCCAAATTCCCGATGCCCAGGCTATGGCCGCGATCGCTCCACATCACGAGCCTCCACGCGGCCTCCCTGCCCCTGTGTTGCCCGCGGGCACGGCCGTGCCATGCACACCGCCACACAGTAAAAGGAACCAAAATTTCCACAATGGGGAGTTTACGCCAAGGGAAATTTCCCATCTTTTCTGTTTTGTCACTGTCGACGGGGACTGTCCATCCCTGACCTAAAGAAAAGTCATCACCAGGGGGATTTTAAAAGGTAGACATAGATTCAGCGGATTCGTGCTCATGCAGGGAGAAGTTGCTTGTTTAAAATGAATTCTGTGAATTTTACCAGTAATATAACAGCCTGACCTTGAACGTCTCCATCCTGGTGAACCCCATACAACCGCAAATTCAAATATCAAACGGGCTTTTACCAAGACGGTTAATCTTCATCAGCTGTCACATACACAGGAAACCCGAGTGGCCAGCGGGGACCGTTCACACGCTTCGTTGACTGGAAGCATGCCACAGTAAGTATGCTTAGCTAGGTGTGCATTTTTCAATGCAAACATTATGTAAATTAACTCCGGAGGGAGTTGGAAAAACATGTGAAAATTAAATGCAACAAAATGGCCCTGAGGTAATTATATTAAAATTTGGCAGAACTCAGGGGTAATATCTTTGTCGCCCAATCCCAGGCATGGCCGATCCAGCAATAGGCACCTCCTGCTTTATGCTTAGTCACATGTGCCATATCTGAACGCGTGTGATTTTTTCTTCTGTTTAAGGTCAAGCTGTGGCGCTGCTTCGATAGCGAGTGGCCACCAGGGTATAAAAAATTGGGCCTGAAGGTTAGCAGGCCAGCAGTAGGATGGGCTAACAGAAGAAGACGGGGAGAACTTTGAAAGTCACCCGTCTGTGGCGTTCACAAGAAAGGATGGCGTCACACACTCGCCGCCGTGCCATTAATCATCCTAAGCAGAGCAGCGTCTTGGAAATCCCTCTTCCCGTAATATGGCAGCGACTCCGATCCCTGCTGGGGGCATGAATGCACCCTGTCTCTCTAAAAGACACGAGTTACTTAAAAGAACCAGACTTCATGATGTGGGCCACCCCCCCCCCCATCCCACCCCCCTGGTTGGGGAAGCTAGCGTTGCCAGTACAGCTTTCCGGGACAGAACAAAACAGAGCGCACAATAACTCAGGACAAAGTGCAGAAAACCCATTGGACAAGAAGCAGGCTGACTGAAATGAGCTCGTAACTGAAATGAGCAGCTAGTAACTGAAATGAGCAGCTAGTAACTGAAACAAGCAGCTTGTAGCTGAAATGGACAGCTAGTAACTGAAATGAGCAGCTAGTAACTGAAACAAGCAGCTTGTAGTTGAAATGGACAGCTAGTAACTGAAATGAGCAGTTAGTCACTGAAATGAACAGCTAGTAACTGAAATGAGCAGTTAGTCACTGAAATGAGCAGCTAGTAAATGAAATAAGCTAGTAACTGAAGCAAGCAGCTAGTAACTGACAGGAGCTAGTAACACGCAGACTGAAATGTGGCTGTTTTCAGCAGAGACACCTACGTGTCCTGAAAAACGCAAAACCGCACACCAAACTAATAATCACTGTGGAAACATACAGAGGATTATACCCAGAATCACACACAATTAAGGTCTGTGCTGATGATATTTAGAAATATGCTGCTGTGACAGGGATCTGAGTACTTACTGAGCTTTCTTTCAGCTCTGGATTCTGGTAAAATAAGGAAGTGGAACTGCAGAACTGCAACTACGCAATTTGTGCCCTTTGATACTATGTTTATATATTGGAATAAAAAAAGAATGGCATCGTTTATATTAAGATTTGATGCAAAATTTCTGCTCTGAGATCATTTGCATTTTTGGCCTCATTCAAAAACATCTACTGTTCCAGTTACAGAGTTCCAGATTTTACCAAAAACCAGAGCAAAATACGAGCCATGCACAGCGCTGTGAGCGGGCTGCTGGTGTGACAGACTTCTGTGAAGTCACTGCCTGGATGGAGTACTGCCAAGCCCCATCTGGACCAGGCCGGGACGGCCAACTGAGACACAGTTAGGGCCCCGAAGGGGATCGAATGAAAGCGGACATGGAACAGACAGGAACAGGGGGAAGACTGCAGAAGTCAGGGGTCATTTAGACACATACCTATGAAAATCTAGCATGCCAGGCACTCGTTAATACAATGTTTCCCAACCTGATCCTTAGACGGTCCACGTTTTTGCTCTCTCCCAGCTCCCAGTAATGAGGCCTGTCTGGCTGAGAGTTGGGAGGGAGCAAAAACATGGACCGTCCGGGGGATTCCCCAGTACCGGCTTGGGAAACACTGCTCTAATAGACTGGAAGAAGAGAAGTCAAAGGAAAGAGAGAGAAAGGTAAAGAGGAGAGAGGGAAGGGAGAGAAGGAGCCACCTTGATCATAAACTGAGACTCTGAGGATGCCATCAGAAGGTCACTGTCACTTGCAGGAAGTGGTAAGACAGAGATTTCAGGACGGACTGCAGCGGATCCTCACAGACATGTGTGTTTCTGCTCAGCTCCAAACTAGAGCCTGTGGGGATAGCGGATTGTCGCTGTGGTTTCGTAGCTCGCGGTCATGCGTTCGCCAGCATGTCTAACCAGGTCCGAGAGCCCACCATGACAGGTGGGGGGGGGAGGCAGAGGGGTGGTGGTAGGAGCCAAGCCCATGTGACTCATTGCCGTGGCAATGCCTTAACCGCAGTTTGACTGGCCAGGATCTGCGGGGCCCTTGCAGCTGGCGGTCCTCTGGTTCCAGAGCATCATGTGAAGGAAGACAAGAGTCTGCAGGCATCCATGATGAAGGAGGCGGTGCAGAGGAGGGACTCATTTGTGCCACAGGGGCAAGCTACTGGTGGCTCCTGAAGCTAATGGGAAATGGGCTCTTACTTATTTTAGCTTTTTGGACGACCCTTTTCTGCAGGCAGTGTTCCCAGGAGGAGTCCATTATTATTCTGCATAGATGCGGCTCAGGGAACACGCCCCCCCCCAACCGGAGCCTTTTGGGTGGTCCTTTCAAGTACAAAAGCAAAAAGAAATAGCAAAAACAATCAGCTGGCAACGCAGCCGTGGAGACTGAACAGCAAGTCACAGAATAATGCGGACCGGGGCCTGGCTGACATGGGAACGCCGCAATAGTCCCAGCGAAGTCATTAAAAATGAAAGGGACTCGCATCTTCACGTTAAAAAAAAAAGCCGGGGGAAACATTCAGCATTTCCGTGATTTGAAATGATATAATACGTGCAGAGGCACCACTCTGGGGCCCAGGACAGTGGTACCTTACAGCAGCCTCTCTCTCAGCTTCAGTCTGCAGGCCTCCTGTCTCCCCACAGCCATGCGGGTAAACAGAAAACCTCCTTAATTAAACACATCCCTTCCAGATAATGCCATGCCAGGCTGCGCTTTTCTGTCCCTTTAAAAGGTGACCCACAGCCCAGGAGGACTGGGTACAATCCAGCAGAATCGTGCCACCCACCCAAGACACTACAGGTGCCAGCCAGCCTCGAGTCTGATGAGCCTCCTGTCTGGTCAGCCTCCAGGCCAACCAGCTTCCAGGTCAGCCAGCCTCGAGTCCAGCCAGCCTCCAGGCCAACCAGCCTTGAGTCCAGCCAGCCTCCAGGCCAACCAGACTCCAGTCCAGCCAGCCTCCAGGCCAACCAGCCTCCAGTCCAGCCAGCCTCCAGTTCAGCCAGCCTCCAGTCTGTGCCTGAAAGTGTCCGTACTCAGCCCTACACAGGGATGACCAAGGCTGCAAGCAGGGGCTCCGTAAAGGAGGGGGAATTAGGATCTAAAAAAAATTTGGAACATAATCGGTTTGGGTATGGTATGTTTTAGGGCCCAAAATCTCTAGTGGTGTCCATGGCTAAAGGCAGAGCCACAGTTCAACCTCTAGATTACATAAATAAACTGTACTTTATTCCCAGGCAGACTCTCTATGAGTTCATTAAACACAGACCACGCAGGTAGTTAATTATAGCAAAGTCCAGATTGTGTATTGGGCAATAACATTCACACGATCCACTGGTCACACATAATTACATAAACACCACCCGGCGCCCTGGTACTGCAGGAGGTGGGGCTCGTTTTTAAACAGCGCATGTAAACACATTTACTGCAGTTGAAATTCAGATGAACCACTATCAAGGCCCATATTAACTCCTGCCATTTCGCTTCACATGGCAGCTTTCTCAGGCGATATTCCGATATTCCGAATTGAATTTCCTCAATTGTTAAACCTTACAATTACCTACAACAACTGGGCTTTTGGGTTTCCAGGGGCCTCATAAACGTACCTGATGCGTTTCTATATCTTTAATTATAAAGTTATGTGCAGCCCATGAAGGGCTAAGGCTTCTCACGTCTAAATGTCAAACTGTCAGCAAGTCATATATTGCTTACATAGCACACACATTCTGTCTTATCAACAGTGCATTTTACCTGATTGCGTCGCTTGTTACAGATTTTCAAAACGTATCGCAAGCAAATGCATCGTCGCTCAAGATAATGTAATAATATAGCACCAGGTAAATGTATGTCATTTCAGGACATACGGTCGAGCCATCAATCCATCGTATTAATTTGACCCATTTAGGGATCAGGATAAACCAAATGTAACAATCAAGATCAGATCACATTCCATTTTCAGAGATCAGCGAATCAGAATTTAAACGATCACCGTTGCTGTGACATGGACTCCGGAACGAAAGTGAAAGTTAAGTGTGTCTTTGCAGAATTTCCAGTTTCAAAGGGATCACATATTGAAGAAAAGCAGATATCATTCTCACCGCTGCTTTCGCTAATCCTCACAGAACGTTGCAAAAGATCTTTCAGCCTTAATTTAACAGTCAAATGAACCAGAGACCCAACCTGTCTGTGATCAGATGGTCGCCAGTTCGAATCCCAAACTCAGCAGAGTGATTCCACCACTGTGCCCCCGAGCGGGGCCCTTAATCCCGAGAGACTGTCTGACCCGGTTTCCAGCTGTGCATTACACTGGATCGATAAATCATCATCCTGGTGTTTGTTTCGATGAAAATTTGCTCCAGTCTTCTTCCTGGTGAAATTTAGAAGCCCCATCAGAACCCCAAACAAGCCATCGCCCCCCCCGTGCTTCCTGTTCCAGACGGCCTCCCACCCCAGCGCTCTGGTCCCGCTGATGGTGGTGAGACCCAGGTGGGGGCTCCCATTCCAGATGCGGCTTGTTTATGCTTGCGGGGCTCTGGCTGTTTTGTTTGG
>JAAGVU020000044.1:204635-239846 GCA_011763525.2 Mormyrus iriodes | reverse complement strand
CAGGTGTGTTAAATAAGGGGAAAACCAAAAATGTGCAGGGCTCTGGCCCTCCAGGACTGGAGTTTGACACCCCTGATCTACATGCTTTGCTGTTGGACTGAAGTGATCTCAGAAACAAAATGAAAAAAGCATTTTCTTAGTAGGTAAATCACTGTCTTACCCAATATAAGCAAAATACAGGAGTACAGGAGGATTCACGCGAATTTAAGACTCAAATGACTCAAAGTTTCACTCTCTGGAAGTCATCCTATCGTAAGTTAGAAAACCTTGTAAATCCCCTAGATTTTAATGACTTGGCTGGACTTTCTCTGTGAGACAGACATTGTACCTTGACCTTTACAATGACAATGTATTAAGGGTAATGTCATGTGGCATGAGGGGCTCTTAGGAATTTTCCAGAAGCCCCGGCTCATTCGAAAACAGCGTGGTGACGATCGAATGCATAACCTCACAAAGTCCCATTTGGGTGAGAAATAACCGGCACACAAAGGCAGAACTGAGGGCAGACGGCCGCCCTGGCAGATGGCTCATGGCACCAGCAGAAGATAAAAGGAAGCAGAAAAGGTCACCTTCATGTGGACGGACAGATGCTCCTCAGATGTCAGATGGGAGGAGTCAAAATGACATGAGGCCATGATAGAGGGAGTCTCAGGCACACCACGGGGACTCAGTGGGGACACAGACATTCCTCACCCCCACCAGGAAAAAAATCAAAATAACAAACAGGTTGGCCATTTCCTAACAGCAGCCAGCAATCTGGTGCCAGTCAAACCAGAGCTGCCGGCTACCACTGAAACATCGCGGACCACAAAGGCTTGTGGGTAATAAGCAGGAACAAACCCACCTGAGGGTAAACTGCCCCTGCACTGGGGTGTCGTAAAGGGGGGAAAGTCAGGGCGATTCCAAGAACTCCCTCGTAACAACGGCCCCAGTAATTCTGGAGCATGATTGGATTGGTCTGGGTTGGGGGCCCAATATGAGATGCTTTCGTGGGGGCCCATAATCTCGAGCGACACCTCGACGCCCCTGCGCTCCTACAGCAGAGAGACAGGTATAGAATCGAACGATTCTATAAACGAAATTGCGATTCTTCATCACAGAGCACCAGGTGGAACGAAGGACAGGTGAACAATAAATATGAGGGAATATGTAAAAAAAAAATAAAGACAAAAACTATATCACAGTAAACAACAATGACTTAACATAAATACAGGCAGTCCCCAGGTTACGAACGAGATCCATTCCGCAAGTCTTTGAATTTGTAGGTAAGTTGGAATAATAATAACAATAATAATAACAATAATAATAATAATAATAATAATACAGCACATAATAACAATAATAATAAAAGTAACTGCATAAGGTCCTGTACGGTACCACGAGCCGGTGAACCGCTGAAGCCGCGCAGTGTTTTCACGAGCATCACAAAGCAGTGCATGCGTTCGTTATTACGAACCATTGTATTTAACCCAAATGTTTATATAAAAGGCTTTATGTCAGTATGTTCGTAAGTACGAGTTGTCCGTAAGTCGGACATCCTTAACCTGGTGGGGGGGGGGCCTGATTCAGCCCATTCTGTCTTTGTTCTGGGGAAACTTTCATGAATGATGATTGGTTACATGAAGTCTTATCCCAATAAATTTATTACTTTGATTAGCAATAGCGAGCAATCAGCCGTGTCTAATCCGCCACCGCAGACTGCGCTCAAGCGATCACACAGACGTCCGCGCCGTGTTTTTGTGTGTTTCTAAGCAAAGCAACCGTGGTCTATTGTGTGTGTGAGATAACTCGCTGGTTAACATTCGGAAGCGTTGTTGTACAAATAAACATAATTCTTTTGTTTCTGATTTCGGTTCAGTTTTAAACTTGTTAAACTATTTTGTTTCTGACCAGCACAACAGCTAAGCAACCCTCTGGGAATTCTCCCGAGTCTCCAGATTGGCCACTCTGGACGCAAGTCTCCTGATTGGCCACTTCGTAGTACCTGTAGTAGTATGAGTAAACAGTAGATACAAGACATGACGCTATAGCTTCCAGCTTGTCTGATTTGAATATGGGATCTGTTGTCCTGGGTCTCAGTTTTTGTAATTGTTAACTGTCTGTTTGAGGGGAAAAAGGCTCGGGGGCACTCCAACTTATTCCTGTGCTGCTCAGGTTCATGCATATTCCACGTCTGCAAAGGCCCTGTCACCAGGGGAAAACCACACTCACTCACACTATTATTAAAACATAACTAGGTGATCTCATCATTCAACAGACACTTCTAGACCGGGCCTCTGACAGGCTTTTGTCTCAGGTTCGACACATAGTCCATCTCTATGGATACGGCGAGACCTACTGCAGGTCAGGAGCAGCTTAACTTGCTGTAGGAAGGACCACCGGGCTGTAACAGGAATGGCGAGAGTCCTGCTGTGATTCTGTAGTGAACACAGAATAACGTAAGAGAAAGCAGGGCACCGACGCAGAACCGTGGAGAACCGGCGGGCAGAACCGCCCTGCTGCGTGCTGGGATCAAGGGCGCCTTGTGTGCTGTCGCCCAGGTGTAAAAATCACACTGGCGTGAGAGAGTCTAGCCCCACTCCCATCCATCAAGAACCCGGAGGCCAGATTCTTAAAACGTCAACCTCTGAGGCAAGTCATGGAGCGAGGGCAGCGATATCGGTAGGGAAAGCACATTGTCCAGGCACACTGGGCACATGCAGAGGGATGTGGCTTAAAAAGAAGGGAATGATCTACAATTCTGTCAAGGCAAACCACCACTTTTAATAAGCGCCCTGGGATTTCTGCACTCCGCTGCATGCTTGCTTGAACTCGATCGCTCGAATTTTTGATGAATTGCGGCACACATTGTTCAACCGTCGCTGCTAAAAACACAGCGTCGTCTTCTTCATGCTCCTCTGCCATGGCACGGCCTTGTTTGTTTACATCCCATGGCGCCCCGCTGTGTCCTGAGGCCCGCTGCACCCAGGTTGTTTTGCGACAACGATAAAGAAGTCAAAGAAATTTGAATTGCTCCCGTCAAGCCAAATAAGGAACGGGAATAAAACAAACAAAGGATCTACCGCTTATCTGGCCTTCCTCGATGCTGCCCAAGGCCCCTACAGACGGGCTGGAAACACAGAGAGGCTGATCTCTGGCCTGAAGAGGCAACTGGACCCCCCGTCACCGTCGGTCGGAGATACAAAAACGAAAGCCCCTCCATTTACACTAACACAGATTAGAGACAAGCGGGCAGAGATAGCATCACACATCCGCTGATAGCATCATGCGCTAACCTTTCCATCTCCCCACTGACATCCTTCCCACACAATAGCTCTGATTGGTTATGTATGTGGACAGTATCCTGACGATGCTGTAGGCAAGGCTCTTTCTGGCTGGAGGAGGTCGAAACGTTTACAAATCTCCTCCACCTGCGGCTGTATGTGCGAATTACCGCGTACACACCTCTGCCCACGCCAGTTTGCCCTTCTGCCCTCGACTGCGACATAGAAGTCAAATTTAAGCCAGGAAAAATCAGCAGGTTGATGGGAAACCTGTCATTCCCAGAATAATTACTTACATTTTTTTTTTTACGTGAGCACATTTGAAGGAGTGCTCTAAGCACAATGTACTTCTCGTCCGATTTGTGTTTGCACAACACGGAGAAACAAACGTTATGCATGGAACTTGTGGCAGCTGGCTGGACCTCGCTACAGAACCATATATAACCCTTTTATATCTTTCAAAGACAAAATAAGCTTTTATTTAGCATTACGCTAATGTATTTTTATTTTGGGAACGTACCTCATTTCTCTTTCATTGTGCTTTAATCCGCTTGTGAATGTTAACTGCTTCAAGAGTCTGGAAGGGGTTAGGTCTTCTGTGCTTCAACAATGTCAACATCACCAGCAAAACACTAGCTATGTAGCTATGTACATGGCAAAAGGAATAAAACATTGATGCAGCTTGTGGTTAAGCTATTATAACATATGTTTATAACATGCCACTGTTGAATTCTAGGATCTGGTTGCTCAAAAGGGTGTGGATCAATTATCTAATTCCGTAGTGCCAGCCAGGCGTATGACAGTAGTAAATCAATGCGCTATTATAGTCTTTAATTCTAACTAACGTTACTTAAAATTCCCCATGTAGAACACAATTTCAAATTGGCAGAAACTAAATGGAAATGTTTCATCACTGGAGGAAGAAGGTAGTTCTACTAGTAAATGCATTTTCGGCTAGTTGACGTGAAAATTGACTGCATGGCCTGTATGTCAACAACAGGGTTCTCACCAGGACAAGGAGCATGTGGAGGAAAGGGCCCCGAATGTGCCAATTTAAGGCAAACATGACAGGTTGCCATGGGTGGGGGGTGCTGTCAGAGGAAGCGCGAGGCAGAATTCCTTCCGTAAACCCACGCCTGCCTGTGTCCCTACAGGTCTCGCCTGGTTCCCTCTGATTGCTCTCATTAGTACCGGACATGTACTGGCAGGTAACATGGCGTCGAGTTACAGGGTGCCGCCTACAGTGCATCCACAATGCAGGGCTAAGCATCCGCTGCCTTTGGGTGCAGCCAAAAGGCCTCAGATTGTCATCCCCAAGATGTCTGCTCTGTACGGCTGCATGGGATCCCCTACATTAGGGCCAAGCGGTGTACCCTCTCATCTAAGGGAGCTGGTACCATTTGGCTGATGGCAAAAAGAACATTCTTTGCTAAAGTTGCATTAGGTAAAAAAAAAAAAAGAAGAATAAACTCAAGACTAAGTTTGCTTCAGTTCAAACTGTTTTACCTCATTTTGTGATTTTGTGTTCCTTGATCAGCGACATCATAATGCTGGAGTGTTGAGAGTTGAGGTGTTGCGTTCAAAGCAACCAAACTGAGACAGTTATCTTCTCAGGTCCAGATTCAACAGCTCCAAACCGAATGCTGGCTGTTCACTGCAAGCCGGTGCATCCTGCCAACCCGACCTGGTCATTTGCACGACTATCACGTCCAGCAACGAAGCTGACATGCGTGAGAGTCGGGAGAATCTTGCCGGCACGTCCGAATGCCCTGCTGGTGGGTGGGACCACCATCCTTCATAATTCTGCTTTGGCTTGTGGGCATGAAAACAAATAAATAAATGAGTAACAAGGTTGCACTGGATAGGAGAGTATAGTTTGATACTGGGGGGAAGTACTTTAGTCATTTAATTAATAAGACGTATATATCGGGGGTAGGAATGAATCCAAATTAACATTTAGGGGGTACACATGCACTCCTCCCATCCGTTTACTATACTCCTGCATACGATGTACACATAGCAACTTCTGAACTCTCATCTGTACACCCCACTGACTCTGAATCACACGCAGCCAGGGTCAGCTGACACGCACAGTCTGTCATCGGGACAGCAAACGGCACGTTAGCACAGGGCCCTGTAGCCGCGGACAGATGACCATGAGTGACCGGCTGGTACGAATCGGCACAGGTACGCTTCACCCCGCGACATGTCGAGGCAGATTTACAAGGAATTTTCCACTGGTGTGAAGTCATCGCTGTTGTTCTTTTATGGGCATACTGCCATGAGCAGAGGATCAGTCCAGGCCCTGTTTCCGGCTCGTGCAGGAGCACCGTAATAAACCAGAGGGTGTGTGTTAGATTCATGCAAACTCGGGTCAGATTTATGGAGGATTTAGGCCCTGCTCGTGGTGGATTTAGAACAGGTTACAAACAGGTTGGAGCTATAAAACACTGAACACACAGAAAATTATGCTGAAGTACAGCAGTCTGTTGTACTATATCCAGGGGCGCAGTAGGGGCATGGATACTCGGGCAGATTCAGGGGGTCCAACATTATACAGGGGCCCATGAATACGTAATATTATACATAAAATTGGACAGGGGTCTGGAATTTATAGCCACGCCCATGACTGTATATTCATACACACATACATATATACACATATATACAGTGCTCACAGAACGCCTTGGGGCACTTGTGCAATTCAGTGAAAATATTGCAAACTTATTTAGGTATAATGATAAGGTTTAATAACAAAAAATCAGAACTTTATTCTTTTTTTTTTACAAAAAATATATATCTTTTGAGAAATTAAAAAGTCATTAAAAGTAGTTAAACATTAATTTCGAGTAGTACTAAACTGAAACCCAAATTATAGTTCTGAAGGAGCCGTTCTGAGTAAGAAGTTCATTGGTGCTTTTTAATCAGTAACACCTTTGCAGTAACATAAAGCACCAAACATTTGTGTTTAGTGTCCCTTTGGGAGCCAGTGACTACAACTGCAATTAATAGCAAAATGGCAAGAACCAGACTTAAGGAGTCAGTCAAAAAATAAATAAAATAAGACAGTATATGTGTGGAAGATATGTGCAGATATGATAAGCATTGTTTCTCAGTGGACTTTTGTTATGAAGCCAATATGTTTGCATTGTTTCAGAATTAAGCAAGCGCCCTAATACTTTCTGTGAGCACTGTGTGTGTGTGTATATATATATATATATATAAATATAAAGCTGTGCTAATTTATCTACACACACGTCTGTGCACACACACATGCATACTGTGTCTGTGCAGACAGACCCGCACACGTCCATGCACACACACTAGCGCATCTTGATATGCCAGATTTGGAGCCGATGACAGGATTTACAGTTTGACGGCAGGATGCAGCCACCTGGTCGATGTGAACGGACATGTCTCGGCAGCGAGAAACGAACGCCGCTCATTCCGTCTCACCCAAGGGTGCAGACAGAGCAGGTAGCGACAGGCCGGTGCTGGGAAACAGCGACTTACAATGCTGCAACGGGGTGGCGTCGAGTCGCGCCACTAAACCAGAAAACGGGCCACCCTCTGGCCCTCTCTCCCTGCGTTTCTCATGGACAATCCGGCCGGGCGTCCTCCACACCAAGCCAACACAAAGAATCGTACACGATGACCTCCGTGAAAGGTAGGATCTGTCCCAATAACTTTTGCAGGGTCGAGTCTCTGACTGGGAGGAGTCACAGGCCCTGAAACGAGGCATTACTACAATTACAGGGAAGCACTGCCAGCATTTAGCTGTACATGTACTTTCCTTCTAGCTACTAAATAAATTAATAAATTGAACAGATGGAGACGAGAAGTTCTCCCTGAAACAGAAAACAGAAACACTGAAATTTACAAAAGGGAAAAAAAAACCAAAACGGATGTCTATGGAAGAAATATACAACATAATGCAATCATTATCCCCTTGCCAAAAAACGGAGAGGAGATGTTTACCATTAAGACACAGACAGAAATACAGAGACGGAGAAACTCTGGGAGCAGGATTAGGAAGCACTGTGGCATTGGATGGACAAAACCACTCACAGAGGCATCAGAAATTGTCAGGATTGTATATGGCATGACAGCTCTGCAGGGGGATGAATGAGACACCGAGAGATAGAAGGAGCTTTGGAGGAGGTCATGCAATGCCTCTGATTCACGCTGACCGGAACTGATTGGTCCAACCAACCGAAACCTCAGAGAGGCTTTGCTTTGTTCCAGTTGGAACAACACTTCAAGAGGAGATTTTATGCATGTATACCTTGCAGGTTTCTAACTCTAGGGGAAAAAAAACCAGGAGGCTGGGCGATGCAATCAAGTCAAGCTTGAGCAAATAAATTCCTGGATTTCAACCCCTGGCTGAGGAGGCCTGAAACTCAAGATGGCATGAACCTATTTTTTTTTTCTCCATCGTTCGCAAGAACAACTCTGGGATTTTTTTTCTTTTTGGCCTCTGTGCTGCCCCAGCATCCAATAATACCCCCTCTCCCAGTACGGTCCACCGCTGAGGTCATCAGAACGATGTCTATATAAAAGTGTCCTCCCCCTGAACTGTGCTTGAGGGGGATGCCAGAGAGAAACAACCTTCCAGCCCTGGTTGCTCCGTGACAGGTAAACTGCCTGGGGAGACAGGGTCTGCTTGTCTGAGAGAGAAACACGACACCCCCTTCATACAGGAAGTTTTGTTTTCTCCGCCTGCAGAGATAAAGAATCACAGGACGGGGACGGCCTTAAAGAACAACGCTGGCACCTTCAAGTCTGAAGGGTGCTGCGACTGTCAGTGAGACGCTGACAGTCATTCTTCATGTCTTACATGTCGACACGTGTGAAAGGATGTACTAAACACAGCCATGTAATTATGCAGCTCAGTACTCGCTGAAGGCTGCTACCTGACAGTACGTTTATATATATAAATATTCATTAATTAAAATGAACAAACAACTCCCTCCCACTTCCGCCATAGTCCCACGGATCCATTCCATGGGACAGGAGCCATCTTGCTGCAGATTGGTTGGCCTGATCATCCAGGCACTGTGGGTGTTTCTCAATATACGTATTTGACTGTACTTGTATTCTCGTGTACCCATTTTACATCATCTTCCATTGCCGAAGACCTGTTCCAATACTCAAGAACATAAGTACAGAGGATGGTAAAAATCGCAAAAATCCCCAGATGTCATTCTTGCTCTGTCCCAAATATCAAGAATTAATCGGTCACATCCTTGCTGAATGAGACCAATCCCATGATTCATTGCACCCCAAGTTCGTTCTTGGGAAGCAAGTTAGTAAGATCGGTCTTGCCAAGACCACAAGTACGATCATCACGCTCTTGGTATTGAGAAACACCCCATGAGTTTTGTTCTGTTCTTATCGACCTGAGCTCTGACACCTGATTGGTCAGTGCACCTTCACCCTACCTATGACTTCATACCCCAAAGCATTAGGCCAAATGTTCCCAACAAATCATGAACCGAGACAGTGGGTGAGAGTTGTGTTGTTAGTCAAAAACAAGACGCCTTGATAAGTTGGTGCTCTAATTTGTATTTAAGACCTGAGCAACTTGGGTTTATAGAGCTCCTAAAATGACAATACTCTGAACTTGAATAAATGGCTATAAAGTATTCAAAAAGGGTTACAAACCACAACTGCTGGTTTACTTATAACTTTAATCATCTTATGTTATTTGTAATGTATTGATTATATTATTGTTTTCCTTATTCACACCTAAGGAGAGCAAGTTATTGCAGCTTACTGGCCAAAATTGTGTTTGCTTGGGAAGACTGTAAATCCAAGCTGAGAGATCGAGAGTCATTTCCCGTATTCCGGGCACATCTTACGGTATGGAACGATCTCATGACTTCACTCTCCTGTGGTCTGGCTGGACGGCTTGAGATATTTTCTGGCTTCAAGTCCGCAGACCCTTGCCCGTGCGGTCGCCCCAGAGATGATCAGGAAGGTCTAAATGGCGCACAGAGGTTGTAGGCAGTCCCGCAGCCCAAACAGGTGGGAACCGGCCAAGGGCTTGTGGTCACCCTCCTGCTCTGTGAAGGCTGCTTAGGGGGATTATACACACTTCTGCAGTGAGCAGCTCCCGGCTCGCATGGTTCCCATCGGCATAGGTACATGACGGACCATGCTGATGTTAGCCCATGCTGGAAGGGCCAGAGGAAATTTGTAACAAAGAAGAGGATTGCAGGACATGGAGAAGCTGAAGTTGGGTGGTGTTTCACGCAGCCACATGTATTTGTCAAACAGGTGTGATCTTCATGATTCCAGTCTCACAAATACCTTTTCTTTTTTTTCCAGTTTCTCCTTCCACTCGGCTCAAGGAGTCCAGTAGCAGAGGTATCAGCTGCCAGAAGCCTAACTGGTACCAGGTGCTATAAAACTGGCCCACCTAAACAGCTGAAGGTCTGGTTTCAGCAGACCCCCCCACCCCCCCCGCCCTCCGTCTCCTGCCGATCTGCAGAAACCTTCCATTCTCCAGCCCCTGGGTCTATTCCCCAGGTTGTGTCCAGTAATTTTGACCAGATTGGAGCAAATGAATTTAAGTTGTTTTCTTCTTAAGTCTTTTATTAGCTCTGCACAAAGAACATTACACAATCTATGCTAACCGGTTAGACAGTAAATAGAAGCTTGGAGCGTGGCCAGGCGTGAAGCATTTGTGCTCCCTGATGCTGCCCAACAGGCTTTTGGAGTCCCTTTGTCCTTTGCTTTGGTAGCCTTGCATTTCTCAGACAGTTCTAGAAATGCCAAGTCTTGGTTTTGTGACTACGTCTCTCCCTTGGCACTGGTAAACATTTGCTGGGAGTGGGAGTTTCTCCGTTGGGCTCTGGCCGGGACCAGTCTGGGTTTCCTGCATACATGCGGGATACTTCTTAAATTGGGGCACAAATATATTGTTGCGATTTCATTCGGGGCATGGCTGTCTTATAAATGCTATGGCATACCATGAATGGTTCTAATAGGGTCATAAATAAGAAATCTGTCCCATACATCATAGCTATGTTACCCTTTCAAATGCCTTATTTAATCTACTCTGTCAGTCTTTGCCGGAGTCAAAGCTGGCAGACAGTTTTTGTGTTATTTTAATGACACATTTGTTCCTACAGATACTATCGGCCACTTTTTCCCAGAATTCTTTGCTATACAGAGTCATCTGCTTAGGCATCATGCTACAGATTGATCTAACAAAAACAAGACCTAGTTCACTTACACTCCCGTAGGTTGATTCAGGGCAGTAGTACACCATGCAGGTATCCAACACCCATCCAGCTGTTGGGCCAGTTTCCTTCATGGGTCAACACTGTCATCAAAAAAAGACACACTACATTCTCCACCTCACTCCACATTACTTGTTTCAAACATATGTTGCACGTAGGACACAACTCTCTGATCTGTCATTAGAATTATTTATGATTAATATTTCTGGTCACCTGCAAAGAGGTATGCATGTTTGTCTGTGCAACCTTGCAGATCTTCCATGGCATCAACTTCTGTAAGCAACTGTATTGACTAACATGTTGTTCCTCTCAGTTCTGAGATTCCTTTGTTACGGAAAAACTAACTCAGTTTGACTAGGGCTCAGTGATGTCATCTGATTGTAAAGGTAGATTACAGTCTTGTTTTCTCCATGCCACCGTGCTGCTGGAATTCTATTTTAATTGATGTACTCTTGTAAACTCGCATGAAGATTAGATGCTATCTAGTGTAGGTGATGACATCATGCTTTAGGTGCGTGTTTTCGATAATTGGAGTGTTGTGTCACTGAGAAGAAGGGAACACAATGTAAGGATGATGTTATAGGCTCCAAGGTGAAGACCATCCCAACTCAAAGTTTCTCTATGAAATGAATATCAACATCTACCCTTAACTAAAGATCTGATTTCCTAGGGACCATGGCACTACGCTATTAAAGAAGGGCTACAAAGCCCTTGTTGCAACAAGTGTCTTCCATTCCTATTATGTTCTAGGAGTGTACATGCATTTGTAAAGGTCATTTTTCTGCAAGTTTTGCTTTGAAAAGCAAGAAATGCTTTAAGAAATGAAAAGGCAACATCTTTACATACTTCAGGACTGATGATTCAGGCCCCCTTAGGTGCCATGAATAACAAAAACTCAAACAATATGGAGGTAAGATTGGACACAGACAACTTCTAAATCTAATGAAGTTACAGACACAAAAACGGACCACCGTAGCAGGCGACTATCAAACTCAGCATGGCTCTGTGAGAGACCATTGAACTAAAGAACTCTGGACAGCAGTTCAAGAACAAGTAGAAGTCAAAAACTGGTAGAAAGGGTGACTTTTCCATGGATACAGAAGCCACTCTCTTCTGTGGCCCCCAGCTTTTGTTTCCCGTTAAAGTACGCCCCCCCCCCCCCCGCCCACCCAACCACCCCCAGAACATCTCCACACCTCATTCGCTTCACAGGGATGCAGAATACGCAAACCTCGATAATACTAAGAAGATTACACTTGCCTCCTCCCGATTCCTTTTTAAAGGGGGAATAAGGGAATTTTAGCATGAAAGAGATGGAGAAAGACAGATGGAAAAAAAGCAATGACTTCAGCTCCTGTGCGCTTAAACCCAGCTGGGCATCTCAAAAGAGACATCGGGCCTTAGGACATTGCTCCATCCTGCCTTATTTTAGCATTGGAGTCTCAGAGTGTGGTGACAGCTGCCTTTTAAACAGATCAGTCTGTCAGCAGACTCGTAATATTTTTACGGGCTGTAAAGATACAATCAGAGATGCAGAAAAAAAAAATGCTTGCATGACCACGGTGAAGCGTGATCAACAAAAGCAACCTGTCACAGAAGAGCTAATTTACAGCTAGGCTGGTAAGCAAGTGACCTGATTCGACTCTGATGTGTGAACAGAATAATCATGCACAGCATGACATCGGAATACACAGACTGACATGGAGAACTTTGTTAGCCCTCCAGCCCTCAGTGAGGACTACAAATGAACTGATGATGCCGACACACAAATGAATTGTCCTTCAAAGATTAAAGGGGAGTATATGCTTCCAAACAATTGTTTCCAATAAACTACTCACCTTTGTCACTCTTTTGTTGTTCTCTCTCACTCGCTAAGTGGATAATCTCCCAACGTGCAAGACAGCGTTGGGGGGAGTGGGTGCAGGACATGATAGGTAAAGCCCATAACAGTGGCTGAAACCCATGATCTAGCAGTTGACTGGGAAGACATGAGGAAGACACCAGGAAGACATCTTGTTATTTCGTCAGTGAGAAGAGTGTTTGCTGTACATTGGTTCTTGCACAGATGGATTCCCTTAAACACCATCCAGCAGAGACCACATCTACACCATGGACCAGGGCTTAGTCTACAGGTCCACCATGGAGCTACAGTCTTACAGGCTTGCATCTAGCCAAATCCCCTGCGCAAAACAGGATGTATGCTGAACCAAGAAGTTTGTGGAAATCAAATTAGACCTTGTAAAGTCTTTGTACTTTACCAGCTTTTATTTACTGTAAATTCTATTCTTTTATAAAAGAGTAGAGGCTGTAGCGCTAGTACTCAAATTACTAATCACTCGGATGGCCATGATTTAAAAGTCTGCACGTCCTCTTCATAACCGAGTGTCATCATAGAAATCCCACACGGGTTGTAACCAGTTGATATTTGAGGCTCGGATCATGACACCTCCCTTGTTATCCAAAAGATACATCGCAACCCCAAACCCTAGCCAAAACTGAAAGCCGTAAACAGGAATGCAAGCCCTGACACACACCATGGATGTATCTCCTGCAAGGTTCTGCCATCTCTGGGGCTGGTGGCTGCCACTGCAGCCTGTTCATGAATTTTGCATGAGCCATTTTCCCTTCCGGGAATTCCCGCCATGCAGATCCCGAGAACGGAGCGAGGACAGGAAACACGAGATTTGCCATTTAAGAGGGCAAGCTAGTTTTTCATTGTTTAAGCTGAGGGCCTTCCTTCCACCCTGGGGACAAGAGCAGCCCCTAGGTTGGGTGGCACTGAGGTGAACTCGGGGTTGTTTCAGAAGATAGATGTCCCGGTTTTATCCCTAGGCTTAGGAGTGGCGTTGTTTATCCGGTTGCCAGGACAATCCCCCTTCCATGATACTTCTGATGTGGCTGACAGTAGCAAAGCAAGCACATGGGCAAAAGATCCAAGGAAAGATCCACAATGAATTATACAATGAACTATCCAAAGGTGAATAAGGGCAGCTAGTGAGAAGAAAAGTCATTCAACATCTGAAATTACATAGAATGTCTCAGGGTATCTTACAGGTGTTTGTGAGAACAGTGCACTCTTCCACATCCTGTAAATATCAAAGTGCGTGCAGAAGGTACGACTTCATTAGAGAGCGGGCCAACCTTTTGTGGCTTCTGGGGAAAAGCAGACCGCAGCGCGCTACTGCATCATCAGATGAGTCAGTGCATTCAGACACAGTCATGGGCACCGATATGTTAATTGTCCTCCACGGGGACCAGTTAGAATATGCAAATTTAGTGACAGAAACATATTAGCCTTCACCTCGTTTTTTTTTTTGGATAAAAAAAGGGAGGGGGGGAGAAAATGCAGCCTGAGGAATTCACATTTCAATGACTGCGCTCCCAAAAGAAGTGTTTCCGTGGTTACTGAAAGATTGTTCCAGAACGGTCAGCTGACAGAGCTTACAAGCCACTTTCACATCCCTATTTGCGAGCATGTTCACAGTGCATTTTTAAACAAAAGAGGGGAAGTACGAGGACTTCCAGAGTCCACACTTAGATCTTCCTTTTAACATCCATTACACGGGGTGGAAGGCAGTTTTTATTATTCAAGGAACACGGCGCAGAAACGAACAAAACCAGAGGGCCTGGGATTAGGAATGAAAGTAACAATGCACCAGGTTTGACTGACGCACACCTTTGTATCTTTGCTGCTGCGGACACCATCTGTGCCTCTGCAGAGGAAAAGTGTCCAAAGCGGAGTTTTTTTTTTTTCTTTAAGAGCAAATTTCGGACCAAAAAAACAGGAGAGAGAGAAAAAAATAGAAGGGAAAACAACAGATACTTGGCTTAAAATCTAATACCAGATATGCTCTGTCTTCCCTCTCGGCTTATTATCGTAATAATCGGGCAAGTTTTAAAGAAAAGGAGAGATCCATTTCAGCTGGTAATTTAAAAATAATAAAACATCATTAGATTTTCAGTAGGGCTGGGGGGGGAGGGGATCGAGACTGCAGTGTTTTACGAAGGGAATAACAGGAAAAAGCCTTTTGTTTTTTAATATTATTATTAAACTTATTTCAGATTCCTAATAAGCAGCTTGCAGTTTAGATTACAAGCGGGATGAAGAGGCTGATCCAGACCGATTCAAGGGCCGGCCGATTACAATCGAGCAGCATCAGCTTTCCGGGGTAAATTTCAAGTAGGGTTTTGTTGGAAAACAAAGCTTTCTTTCAACCGAATTACAGCTAAAAAAATCCCTGAGTCTTCATTATATTAATCAGGCAGAGGAGGAGAGACACCCTGGACCAGCAAACATGGTGCTAGCCTTCCAGCTCCCAGGATGCACTGCTAATTCTCCCGCATCCCGGAATGCAGCGCATTCCATTGCCTTGGTGCTGCGTAAACGCCACAGGAAGCAGGACCGCTGGCTCCGGTTAGGAGCACCGCTGTGATGTGACTTCTGCAGAGCAGAGCACCATGGCTTTTTCAAACCGGGTTTTTAAAATGACCTTCAAAAGCAAAAACAAACAAGTAAACGAAAAAAAAAACGCGGACCAAACTTAACTAAAGCTTTATATCAGTTAGTATACTAATCTTTGGCGTTGCACCTAAACAAAGAATATTAATTTAGATATATGCACGTAAGTGTCAGAAAGCTGTGCAAAACCTGTTTGCGCTTCTAGCGCTGTCACACAAATTCTAGCCAATCTAGTCATTCAAAAAGTATGACATCATCGCTGAACATGATGCCTCTTCTTATTGGCCAGATCAGTTTCCTTGGGCGAAACTGACCTCTGGCCCACATCTTTCATTGCAGACTGCTTAGCTACGGCGTATTTATTAGTGAAGCTGGCTGACGCTGAATGACGAGGGCTCCGAAGGCAGCCGGGCCGCTCTTTTCAATCACACAAAATACAAACCTGCCCTTTCAGTGACCAGGGAAGACGGCACCCCGTTGTAAGTGTCAGGACACGCCGTAGCCTCCTTACATGACTCACGCTCTGTGTGTTTCCGACATACCGCCCCCCCCACGCTTCGATGCAGGCCCATTAGCTGATCCGTCTGCACTGTGCAGCATCAGGGCAGCGCTGGGTCTTCGGAGCACGTGGCACAAGTGAAAACCATGCTCTCCATCACCTGCGTGGATGTGCTGAGGCTGAAAGCCTGGTAGGCAGCGTCTCACCAGCTCTGTCACTCAAATGCTCATTAAATTCAATTTAATACAGCGCATTTTCACAACATTACACTGTCTCAAAGCGCTTTACATTATGCCTGGCCAAAGCCCCCCCAGTGAGAAAGCCAGAGATGACATTGGCAAGGAAAAACTCCCTAGAAGGAAGAAACCTTGGGAAGAACCAGACTCAAAGGGGGAGCCCATCTTCCTGGGGGTGGGGGGGGGGGTACTTAATGTACTGCACACTATTTAACTGTGCTGGCTAACACATACAGTACTGTACAAAATCTTACGCCGATTTATCTGGGGAATAAGTATATTCATGCTTGGAACAACCAAACCATTTATGATAAGAACATAAGCAAATTAAGAGTTACAGTAATAACTAACATGAGCTTCGCTGAAACTTTATTTAAAGCTCTCATCTATAATGCACTATAGATACCTTCATAATGCATTATAATGGTTGGTATTAGAATTAAAGATTGTACTGCATTTTGAAGGTATCTAGAGTGCATTATAGATGAGAGCTTCATAAGCATGTCCTGATTTTGTCAACTTCAATGTGTCCCTGTGTCAGCAAGGGAGGGGCTTGCTTGTCACTTCTTTAACTCAATTATCTTCATCGCATGACATCACCACACTAATTAATACCAGTGCTTTCTGTTAAGCGGCAAGGTGCAGGTTTCTAAGCTACCTGTTTTATTGTGTCTGCCTTTTGTTAAGGGACATGCCATAGATAAACATAAGCAAAACATAGGAATATGCTTACCTGCAAAGGCTGTGTGGAGCAATATAAGGGTATGTCTTTATTTCATGATGATAATAATAATAATAATAATAATAATAATAATAATAACAACAACAACAATAATAATAACAATAAGGTCTGAACCAGCAACCTTCTGACCACAAGCCCAGAGGTTTAGCTTGCTGAGTCACACACTGCCCCTAGATGGATGGAAATGACAATAAAACAGGCAAATGTGGTGATGTTATACGATGAAGAGTGTAATTGGTTAAAGAAGTGAAATGCAAGCTTGTTGACCCAGGGACACAACTCTGCAAAATCAGGATGCCCAACTTGTTCATAATGCATAATAAACATGGCTATAATGTTATGCCTTTGAATACATATTTATAGACAAGTTTATAACGCTTTATGAATGCATTATAATGCGTTATGAATGTGGTCATAGATTCTTATAGACATGGCATTCATAGAAAATGTTGCCAGAACTTATGTTCACCGATAATTTACTGTTATCTTATTGGATGGCTAAAAGAACATTGCTTCAGTTCAAATCAGTGAGGTATTGAATAGCCATACCATGTGGGGTAGTTATTGAGTCAAAAAATACGTGGGCATATTGGATGGTTTCCACCAGGGGCGCCACTAGAGATTTTAGGTCCCATGAAAGCAGATCATATTGGGCTCCCAACCTGGACCAATCCAATAATATTTCAAGCCCTGTTATTCAGGGGCCCTTGGAGTCGTCCTACCTTTGTCCCCCTGTATGACAGCCCTGGTCGCTGACAATACTGTGGTGACTTCAGCAAAGGTTTTGAAATGGCTAAATTGACGCATCATTTTTTTTTACACCAACGTAAAGTCATTTAAATATAATTTTCTTCGATTGCTTAATTGAGACTTTTGGACAGTGATATAAATCCTTTGATCATAGACCTCCACTGTTAGACAAGGAACAAATGGGGAATAGCCTGAATCCATCCACCACACACATACAGAATTGCTTTATAATCTATACATAAAGAAGCACAGGCACACTTGGGGGTTCTACTGCTTGTTCAGTGAGTTACATCCACAGACTTTTTCCTCGTCCCAAACACCAAACAGCCTGGCCTTTCCCTTTGCCATTATGACGCAAATTTGCAAATAAGCAAACAGAAAGTTGGACTGTTTGTACTGACCCAAAAAAGAAACTCACCCCAAACCATGTGTTTACAGAAGTGGTGTGCGACACGAATGTGTTTTCTCACCCTGGCGTGTGAATCCAGTCCGGCTAGCGGCCTGCTGTTTCATATACCTATGGCACGGTGAGTCCTTACTGGAATTAATCACTTCTCAAAAATTCCAGCCTGGAATTACCCAGCAGCTGAAGTTGGCGAGGCCCCAGCGAGGTGGATGAATGCGGAGATCACAGAACTTCGCAGAGATTTTTATCATTCGTACCGCGGCACAATGCCAGGCATTCTCTGAGGATGGGGGGCGACAATGGAGATGAGAGAACATGCGGGGGGGGCGGGGCAATGCAGTGAGAAGGAGTGGAGACGTGCAGGCTTGCAGGTTTGCGGCTCAATTTGCGACTGTGCGTGTGCATGTGTACGCGAGAGCACACACGATTCAATCAATATAGCATCTTTCCAAACATGGTCTCCACAAAGTACTTAGCAAAGAATCAAAGTGTTACTTGTTCAGATAAAACTGTGTAAATTAACAGTGAATAAAAGCCAGAAGACATGGAAGAGAGGGAGAAATACACAGTTTGATGTAGAATAAAAAAAAAACAACTTGCAGAGGTCAAAGGTCAATTAGGTCCCCAATGTACCCTCAGCATATAAATAATAAACATGTCAGAAAATGCTGTGTGTGTGTGTGTGCGCGCGCGCGTGTGTGTGTGTCTGTGTGTGTGTGTGTGTGTGTGTACTGCTAGAGGCATAGCTCACTCTACAGCCCTCTGTCGACCGGTCTTCAGACTTTTACTGACCAGAAGGTCTGCTATATCCATGACAGGAGCTCAGATGATGTCTGTCCCATACAGGACATGTACAGTGTGACACAGTAGGTCAGTATGGATGCTGACATGTGACTGACCAAAGCCAGGACAAGCACGAAAGCGGGGCATGCAAAGCCACACCAGCAGTCTAATTTATATGAGGCTGGGATAAAATATTAGGTCTGCAATCTGCTTCTAGACATTTGGGTAGATCAGGGCCTTGTGTTTGGAAGCTTTACCTCCACAGTCTCCCTGTTTATGTGAGGAACTGCAAGGTGATCACGTTCTGGATCGAGCAGTTCAGCTAAACATACAGGGGCCTGACCCTTTAGTGCCCTGTAGTAAGCAGAATCATTTTAAAGTCCATCCTGTATGTAACCGGAAGCCAGAAAAGGTGGAACACCAGATGTTAATTGGAGTGCAAGTCAAAGTGAAATCCACCATATACAAGTATACAGAGAGACACAATGATTACTACCAGGCCCCAATTCATCATGGTGGACATGAACTTATCTGACCTTTGGCCTCGGCCTACGAAGCAAATGCAAAAAAACAGCAGGAGAGAGTGAGTCCTAGCGGGAGGGGAAAGCCATGCGCGAACCCGGATCCTCTGCAGCTTCCACTTTCCTGTGAATCTTCCCCTTTTCCGGCAGTCAAAGGTTACGGCGCTGGACCAGGCGGTATGAGTCAGCACCGCGGAGGAGGCAACTGACGGACAGATCGTTAGTCACGATTTCCCCGCCTGTGGGAGCGAGCGACGGGGAGGGGGGGTGAATTGGACATGCGCCCCGGGGTGAGCCCCCCCTTCTACTCCGGCTTTCCAGAAGCACGGAGCCTGGGGGCTGCTGGGGTGATGTATGCAAGATGGACTGCGAGGAGGTCGAGAGAGAGAGAGAGAGAGAGGTGCACTCGGGCATTCAGCACCACCTCGAAATCAGGGAAGGTACAGGGTTCCTAAATGAGGCTTGCTCCCCCCTCACCTGTCTGGCAGTGCTTTGTTCCCCCTCTGGCTCCCTCTTTGGTAATAGTTATGTGCAAATACGTAACATCAGCACACGCTACACGCTAATTGTTGTATCTTACAGCTCAGATTGTATAAAAGTAAATGTCCTGGCTTGCTTTTCAGATGTAAAACTGGGCCGATTCTAGGATTTGACCCTTAAGGGGGCTCAGCTCCCTGAAGGAATACTCTAAGATAAAGTCTCCCACTTGTAATATTTTAAGGGGGGGTGAGTGAAAAAATTGATGAGCTGAAGCCCCTTTAAATAGGGTCTAGAACTGGCTATGCAGTGAGCACTACCGTCACCCGAATGGGGGGCTCATGCGTGCACTGGGTGTACGTTAGCCTGTCGGAAGTCTCGGCGGTCAGCGGTGGCGGCTCGCATGTTCCTCCAAGGGGGCTGCAGGGAGGAGGACGAGAGGAGTGCTGCTCCGGCAGGAAGCCGAGCCTCTCCTGTCCTCCTCGCCTTGACGACCACCCTTGCTTTCCTTTGTCCTGGCCCGAGTTCCGCCTCCCACCCCTCTGAGCTCTCGAGTGGTTCCATTGTGCGAGCGGCAGGACCGGTGGGGCCGGCCACGGCTGCGCTCGAGAGCCACTCAGCCCGGTCGGCTCTGCCGAGGACCTCCGTGGGGCGCTCTCCCTCCCGCTCACGCCCTTGGCTACTTTCGGCATGGCCGCCCCCTTCTCCCACACCCCCGCTGCCCCCTCCGGCCTGCTTGCCGCATTGATGCCGATAATTACTGCTGAATGGGCTTCCAAATTCCCATGGATGTGAGTCTAGCCCTTGGCCTACAACATGCTTCCCCCCCCCCCAACCCCATCGCACTCCCCATTGCCAACGCTCACCGCTCGCACCCCCTACCCTCCCGAACCATCGCTCTTCAATGGGGATTAGCGGGAGCTAGCACCCGGCACCTAGCCGCAAGAGCGCTTGTTTTGTATCCGTCTAATCGGTTTCACAAGCACCCCCTCGTTCAAAACACGATAATAAATTAAGACATAGGAGGAACTTTGGGGGAGGGGGGTTGGCCAGAGCCCATTCATCTAGTCATTGTTTCTCGCATCGTTTTGACCCATCCCCCTATCCTGACCAATCAAGTGGAAGAAGAGAAAGTTGCGGATGCTTTGCATAATTAAAGTGGCTTTAATATAACACAAAAAATGTTTTTAGTAAGAGCAGAAACTCATCATTACTACTTTGCAAGAGAAATTAGCCTTCATGTCGATAAATTACTAAATACCACGCATGTCCTGACATCAATCTATATCACTATATGGAAAAACAGGGAGCAATAAAAAAATAATAACAATGTTCCCTTCAGTTAGGTCCCGCCCATCTCCCGTCCCAGTGCCCAAGTAATGTTGATTGACATGTAAGACGCCTTGCTGCCAGCCAATGAGAAGCCGTTCCAACTCATCCAATCAGAAGGTCCGCTGCGACGCCAAAAGCATGCAAGTCAGCCGCTTATGACTAAGATAGCAGACCGACTAACGCCCACTGCGATTCCCACCACTGGATTAGCCAGCTACACTTAATCCTTTCTAAATGCACTGGTAAGGAGAGGGCTGGCTTCTAGGACCGCTTTCATTTCACCAAACCGCGCTATGGGATTTTCCGTGGGCAATTACAACTGTAAGGACATGTATATCTGGTTGGGTTTTATATTTCATAAATGGCTGTTGCTTATGGAGGTCTGAGTCTCAGTGCTGACAGCCGCTCCTGCAGTTGGGCAGCCTTGGAGTCCTTCGCACATGGGCTTACATGGGTTTAGGGCTCTTTCTAAGTGCTTGTTGTGGACCAATAAAACCCAGTAAGAGGACTGTTCTGCCCTCAAGCCCTGATAAATGGCGGAGTGCAGGTTCTGGACCAGTCTAGGACTGGCTTAGGGTTTGGGCCGAATCAGTCACCACATTATGCTCATGAAAAACGCTTCCAGGGAAAAAGATCGCGGAGTAGCACACATGACCCCGCTACTGGGGAGGCCGCCTGAAGCGTGGAGCAGAGGACATGAGACAGCCAGATGCATCCGCAGTGTGGGACAGAAGTGCGACCGATGACAGAGCAGACGGCCAAGAAAGAATTGGCTGATTTTCGGAGAGATGGTAAAAAATGTAGGCTGAGTCACTGCCCATGGTTGGGGTGGAGTGGGGTGGAGGTCCAGGCCAGACTAATGCAGAGGCTAACCAGGGCCTTAGCCCAGGGCCCCTAAACCTAGGAGGCCTCATTTCTCTGATTTTAACAATAGCATTTTAGCTGTAAGAAGGAGCCCCAGTAAGGCCCCCACCCACCTGAAATTGGCCCTGTGGGGTTGGGAGATAGGATAGAAGGTACAGAACCACTCTACTGCCCCAGTGACATCTGACAGAGAGGGCGAGAGAACGCTAGATGGTACGGCCAGGCCCCGGAGAAGGTAAGCTCCCAAAACGGAATGAAACTGCCGGTGAAAATGCAGAGAGAAAGAGCGATGTGCCATGAGATGTGATTATTTCCCTGATTCTGAAATCGCGCGGTTAGTCGTTAGCACAACGAGGCCGAGTGGGACGGGGAGGGGGCCCCTGAGCCGGCGAAACTCATCTAATTAATTCACCAGAAAATTATTTATGGCAGGATTTTCCAAACCCCCCTCCATCACTTCGCATCCGCCGAATAGCTAAAGAATGGCCCAAAAAGATCAGGAGTAGAGGAAGGAGAAGGGGAGTATGGGGCTAAGTGAAATAGCTCACTTCCTGTCACCTCTGGGAGCGAGCTTCTGGGTGTTTCTGCGAAGGGTCACCTTCTGCCTGGGCCCACTGATTCATTGTTTGCCTTTGCGTTTGTTTGACCGTTCCTTTTATAAAGAGCCCACAGATGAGCTCTGGAAAGTATAAGCCCATCAGCAGCTTATGGAGGACTCTGGGTGTGCCACTTGAAAAGGTACATTCCCACTTGCCCACAACTCTGCCCAGGATTAGTGGTTGCAAGATGGATGGACGGAGACTCCCGTCTGGTAAGCAGGTAGAGTGATACGCGTTTTAAAAGCTCCCTACTTCTGCACAGCAGATGTCTGACTGTAAAAGAAAAAACACACATAAAAATGATGACCACCTTACGGGATTGCAGTTGTTACGGTAATCACAATAGTACCAGGGGCAGCATGATCTGTCATACATGGACGATCGCAAAGCCATTTGCTCGCTTCCCCCTTCAGGATAAATTTCCCAGGCCTCCTCCTCAAAAAAAAAAAACATAAAGCGAACAGCACCCACACTCTTCACCGAGAGCTGCCAAATCCTGCCCACAGCTAACTCAAGCAACTTGTACAGTTGTCGGGGCAACCCTTCACCCGCAAAAGAGGAAGGGGCAGGCGTGATTTTATTCTCTGGGAAGCCTGAGCCAATCGGATCGCCGGGAAATGATGTCACCTTTCCTCGAGCCTGTCCATTCAGAGCTATAGAAGTGCAGCGAATTGAAAGCTGTGAAGGGGGTCATCTTTCCCTTGGTGATGTGTGAGAAAAAGAGGACAGGAGAGGCAGGAGGGGGGTTGGGGGCACATTGAGGACATGCAAATACCGCAGACCGGGGTCGGAGCCATCGAAATGCCGCAGGGTCGGTACATCTCTCCCCTCTGGTAAACGGCGACGGTTTTCCAAAAAAATCTCGCGTATTATTCCAGATCTTAAAAACAAGTCTCAGAGCTGTTGCTGGCAGGATTAGAGGGCTGAACGAGCTTTGCTCCGCTTCCCCACGCTTCGCCAAGATGAAAGAGACAATGACCTCGAATCCTCCCTCTGCCAGTAGCAACAGGCACAAACCCCACATGAGGCCGCCCATGATCGGCAAGGCCGTAGCCCCCGCGCCAAAGCAGGAAACGACCAATTCCTTTACGAGTGAGGTCAGAAGAAGGGAAAAGGTTATATTTACACACTTAGGCCAACTTCTCTCTCACACGGCTTGGGAATGTCAGTTTTTCATTGGCCGTACATTGGGTTGTCTTTCTACTTGGGCTTACTCATAAAGTACGTGATGCTTACCCAAAGAGTCACAGACAAGTATCTGGGCGTGGCCAGCCCGCATCCAGGAGACAGCCAAGGTAAACCAGTCACACCGGCTCATGTTCACATTTACTCAGAAGACTGGTATCAAGTTTTGCTGATGAGAGCCCTTACTATAGATTACAGTCAAATGAGAGGAACCTTCAGATAAATTCCTGACTCATACATGTTAACGCCATCAACCTTCAGAGTTTGGTACGGCTACGTGGAGGATCATCGTGCAGGAATATCATGAGGAATCAAGGAAAATGCTCTGACATTCCAAGGGTGATGTATCACACTTATTTTTTTAATGAGGAAAAAAACCCAACATTTACAGGCTGGATGACAAGAGTCACAGCAGAAACCGGTTCTGCCTGAAAGAGGAACAGGATATGGCCTTAGGCACGGACACCTGAGAACTGGGAGTCTAAAGGAACTCCTACTTTCCCTGACTTGCCAGTGTCAGTCCTTCAGTATCTGGAAATGCTGAATTCAGTTCATCGTGATCTTACTCCCAGAGAAGTCAGTTCCTGAAGCCAATGATCCCATTAAAACTAAAATGACGCCAAAATGGTCTTCTGAGTCAACTGCGACTCAACAGTCTAAAGGCTCCTGTCTGTACTGCACGGTATGTGGCCAGGCTGCGTTTATACAATTCACAGGAGGTCCCATAAGATACTGAGCACCAGGTAAGCAGCAGGAAGAGCTGCTTAACAATATCGATATATAGACTGTCAAAAAATAATAATAATAATCAATTCCTTTCTGATCCGGTTTCACTCCCAGATTCTGGGCCCTAAGAATATGCCCGAGTATCCTGTAAAAAGTGACCCAGTAAAAAGTGGAAGGCTAGTGAACATTAGGCCCTACCGAACCTGTCAAGTTCTCTATTCACGGGACTGGATGCTGGATGCTGGTACCAAGCCCGCTTCCTCCCGTCCGGGAGCGAGGTCTGGGCATCCAGCCGATTTTAGTAAAAGAGGTCCAGTGGCATTTAAGGTCGTCATCTCCGGCATCTGTCAAAACCATCACGGCTCCATAAAGCTCTACAGCCTTCTGTGAAATGCTAGACAAATCAGGAAAAATATATATGTATATCATAAAGCCAGGCAGTGTCATTTTTAGCTGAAGTCAGGCTGGCTTGGGCCTGGTCTTGCGCTGTCGCTGGGGAGGGATGAAGGTCACGGTGGCTGTGGGATTTGCCAGTTTATTGTGCTGCATGTGTTGTATGGGAATGAGGGCTGCACTACTGGGACACTGTGGCAGCACTCGGCGTGTCGGGTTACTCCCCAGTGCCGACGGGCCTTCGCTCCCACACTCCTCGTCTTCCACAGCGCGTTCTGCCGTGCCCGAGTCTGGGCATCGAGGCAGAAGGGGGCGAGTCAGCGCAGGTGGTCTGTTTACCGCCGGCGCCCATGACTCCAGGTGGCTCTATCCTGGGCTCGGGAACGGGGTGTGGCGTGGCCCCCGCCAGCAAAAGATGTGATGGCGGCAGCCCCCGGGTGGAGGAAGGACATGTCGAGGAGATCTATCCCCGCTCTGTTCCCCGGGGAGCAGACGTGTGGGACCTGCCAGGCATCACGTTCCCCTGCTGCCCCGCCCGCCTGCAGCTCGCCGTCTCAGGTCCAAACCTGCCGCATGGCCCCCCGGGGCCCACGCCTTGTCTCTTCATCACCGCGACTCCTCGCCTGCTGGGCGTGTCCCCCCCATGGCCCGCCTCTCGTCGCTGCGTGATAGACAGATAACACGGAGGTGCTGAGGGAACGGATGCTGTGCACTCGAGAACGGGGCCCTACCCTGATCTGCTAAACCCCCACCAAGACAAACCTTCTAACAGCTCGAACCATGGACCACAGAAGCGGGGCTACACCCAGGCCCGTGTCCGGATAACTTTTACAGCATCATTAAGAATGCGGTAACATACAATTACAAAAAAAAACTACAAATATTCGAATGCAAACTCTTAAGCCTTGACTAATAAAAGCATGAATTTTTTAAGACAAAAGGTTACATTTGAGTTTTCAGTATCAAACGGCCCCGTAGGTTTTATGCCCTCCTCATTCAGATGCGCTCCGCGGTTCATGGTTCAAACAAAAACAAAAATCAAAAGTGAGAGAATTTCACACATTTAACCCTTGTGTATTTTACTTCTTCCGTTCTACATTCTATATTCTATAGAATTTATCCTCATTTTGAAAACTGACTGGGGTCACTTCGATCCCATAAATAACACAGGGGTTAAAATTGACAGCATAACACAGATGATCCTCTATACAGATACCCAAATCGATCTTTCCATCCAAGATTACCTACTTCTGCTAATTTAGCCGAATTAGCATGTTTTCTCTCTTTGGTTTAATTAAGCATATTTCATTTATTACAAGCCACTTGTAAACGTATACAGGAAGTCAGCTATGAGACCTGTGGATGACCTCATGCCAGTGGTTGAACCGCTGTGCTGAAGCAATGAAACGCCTTAGTTAATTCTGGTCAATGGACCAAGAAGCGTACATGTGAAATGGAGGTAGTGATGGTGGGGGGGGCTGGAATCAAAGCATTTGTTTATGATATGTGCTGACAGGCAGCAAGATTAGACTGTTTATGAACTGATATCTGTGTGCTTCACCACCAGCAATGCCTGGAATTACGTAAGAGACTGCCTTCTCCACAAGTTCTCAAAAAACGTATAGACATACACACATAACAGACTGCAACCTGTGTACGTCTCACTCCTCTGAGACCCCTTTGTTTTCCATTTCGGTCAGATATGGCACATAAATACAGACGGTAGCTCCAATGCGCTTAGATGCTAGATGACAGCAGATCTATATCACACATCAACATGATTCCATACTGAGTGCCTTGTACTTGTGAAGGCTCCTCCCAGTTCTTACCCGCCAATCAAGGCCTTTTCCTATGCAGCCAATCACAGCTCAGCACTCTGAAGGGAGGCGATATCTAGGGGGAGAGAAAAGAACAAACATTAAAATTAACCTTATAGCATTTATGTAGAATTTCTAAATGGACAAGAAGTCGAACCCAGGAATTAGGGAATAACAGGTACAAGAGGTCTTGTGGGATCTCCTGTTGTCTACAGAGATTTAAACTTGAGATCTAAGTGGCACAGAAGGAATGTTAAATAAAGTAAATTCAGATGTCTCTCTGATTTTATCACATTGAAATTTAAAGCCAGAATCTGTAGTCCTGAGCAAGATAGTTCCCAAAAACGGATATAGAAAATATTCAACAGTGTCACATTGACTCAAAGCTAAACCAGTGACTGGTGATAAAAAGGTTTTTTTATTTAACCAAGAAAAAGCAGCAGCTATGATATTATCTTGGTCCAAAGTTGATGATTTATCCTTAATGTAAATCAAATGAAGGCATAAATCTGTTTTCAGGAGACTGCCTGCTGAATTACGCCTTTAAATTTTGAAGGAGAACACTTTGAAAGGTGTGAGAGAAATTTAAAAATAGCAATTAGCACGCTGGAGCCCTGCGCTGTGTGTCACGCTGGGGAAGATGCGGCATTTCTCGGCACAGACCTCCCATCCTGTAGAGGGAGCTTTAGAAACGGTACACATCCATGTGACCGTCAGTCGGTTGGGTGCATGGCCCATGTACTTCTTGGTCCGCCTCCGCCCTGTCCGAACACCAAGCCTTCCCCTCTCCCAAGTGTTGTTGCCCTTGGCTGGTTGTCCTGGTGACTAATGCGCCATCACCAAGGCACAAAAAGCCTAAACTTAAGAACCTACAGCAAAGCTGCCAGATACTGTCCCTTTCCCCATTTCACTTGCTGAATTAACATTTTCAGTTCTCGCTATCGTTTCTCCCATTGTTCAATAATTTTTATATTCATTCAGAAGATTCTGCATGCCAGATGCGTGTCAAGAAAATGACAATGCAGGACGAATGCGTTTCCTGTGCTTTCCTTTGTCATATGTCATGATTCTGTGGCAGGGCTAAGGTGGGAGTTCGATCCATGAGGACCCAGTGCCTGATCTGAATAGTGTCAACAGCAGTGTTTACCAATCCGGTCCTTGAGGACCCACGGACGGTCCATGTTTTTGCTCCCTCCCAGCTCTGAGCTTACCAGGAGCTGGGAGAAAGAAAAAATGTGGACTATCTGGCAGGGAGCTAAGAGGGAGCAAAAACATCGACTGTCTGAGGGTTCTTGAGGACCGGATTGGGAAACACTGGTCTACAGGGCTAGCGTTAGCATCAAGGTTAGCATCTGTTACCGTTTCAATCCTATTGAAAGCACATAGCTGCAGAAAATGAACTATAAAAAAAGATTAGACTGATTATGCATATATGTGCAAAAATGTCCTTCTGGAACAGCTGATCCCCCCCCCCCCCCATAACCCAAACTCAAGGGCACACAGGCATGACTATGTGCCAGTCCGCTTTAAACCTGTCACGTGAGATTAGAATTTCCATCCGGCCAATCAGATTACAGCTCACAGCTGAAATCAACACTCACAGGCTGTCACTGGAGCAAGAAATCTAATCTAAAGTTCCCCTAATTTAGTCAACACAGTCAAGAAAAAAAAAAAACAAAAAAACTCCGCTTTGGTAAGGAAACGGCTGACAGTGAGATCACACTAAGTATTAAGGTCTCATTCTATTCATCTTGCCAATATGAAATCATATCAGTACTGTCTTCATTTATACCTCCAAGCACAGTTTAGCAGACAAAAAAAAATTGGTTGGCCATTGTGGGATGATTAAAATAAAATGGAGATGAAGTCTTGGGGATGCCTGGGACACCTGAGAGGAGGTAAGAGGAGGTGAGAGGAGCCTCACGGCTCCCGTACTCTGTAATAAACAAAAGATATGCAGGCTAATAGCCATGGAGATCGTAGTGCTGGACTGCACATGTATAAACGTGATCATGAAGGCAGGGCAAAGGACAGGGGATGTGACACAGCACCAAATTGCAGTATGTGGTTTGGTGGGTTAGGACCCTGTGTCTGTGATTAGAAGGTTGTTGGTTCAAATCCCACAGTCGGCAGTGCTTTCATAGTTGGGCCCTTGAGTAAGGCACTAAACATCCATACTGAAAGGCAAATGTCAGCCTTCCTCATCAGATGTGACCGAAACTCACTCAGCCCTCACGTAATCCAGCAAAAAAAACTTTCCTTACATTGGAAATGGAGCTTACTTATGAACATATCCCATGGACTGAGTCTTGGAAATTTGCTCTTCAGTTGCTCCAGGAACCGTCTGACCCTGCTTTCTCCAAAAGGCACATCGCTTTGCATAAAGGCCCCCGCCAAGTGAATATAATGTAATAAAAGACTCATTTCATTTTGACAATCTCTTATTGACCTGGTCCACTATCACTTCAGCAACAAGCATAAACAGATCTGTCATGCACGTCTAAAATGCTATCGTTTTGGGGAAAAATAAAGAAGTCACACTTCATTAGTAGGTTCCTGTTTTTACAGAGCGATACGTCTCCTTCCATATGTGTACGGCCACAGATCGGAAAACAGGATTATCTGCGTTCATTAGCTTTACCGTTCTCAGATTGAAAGCTAACCCAAAAGGACCCAACCTGAAGGAAAATTAAGTGCGGAGGGAGTTGGGCAGCCTTCTCTTCCCCTGTCTCTGTGTAAACAGCGCAGACGGCTGAAGCAGGTCCAGATCCATCGTGACGTCACGGCCAATTCCGCTATTTAATCAGGGCCAGATGTTTGGAAAAAGCATCCGATTTTCAATCCTGCATGAATTTCCACGGGCCTCCAATGTAGCTGCCCGCCAACTGGAGGCTTTGAACGCAGCGTGGCCAAACGCCAGGGCGCATTTAAACGGCGTGCTCGTTAACAGACGCGGCTATGCACCGCGGAGGCGCCATGCAGGTAACCAGCCCCAAGAATGTGCGGTACTACCAAAATGAAGCAGGGAACAGGACTTTCAAGCAGATGCAGGGTTAAACCTCCACAGAGACATTGCTGGATAGACGTGCATGATGTCCAAATCAGTGGCATCAGGGGCACAATAGGGGCATGAATACCCAGGCAGATTCAGAGGGCCCAGAACTTTACAGAGGCCCTTTAATTTGTGTAAAAAAAAAAAAATATATATATATAGAAATTTCATAGAGTGGGGGGCCCAAGGTGACTTTAATCAGAGGCCCAGAATTTTGAGTTACACCCCTGAGTGGCAGAGAGAGGAATCTTCTTCCAGCCATAAAAAACACAATACAAAGTAATAATGCATCAATAATAATCTGAACGTGCTGTGTGATACTGATATCCATTTTTTTCTGACATGGAAATTAGTAATGAAGACACTGTCTAGGGCGCAGGAGACCTCTACCCTCCCCACACTGAGCCCCCAAAAGGTGCTTCAACATGGCAGCATGTTTACAGAGCTAAAGGACGCGTTTCCAGACCAGCCACAGTGGTAAGCTGAGGAGTCAGCAGTTGGATAACGAGTTGCGAAATTTTTCCCCATTTGGGAAAATGCCACTCTGTCTTTAATTAAAGAAACAGACTCATAATCATGACAGCTCCTTACCCCCCCCTGTTGAAACCGACCTCAAGAGGTTTTTCGTTAATGTTTGCTGCTTAGTACGTTTCAGGAGGGCAGCTATCTAATATAGCATGAGCAAGCCAACAACGTGTGCTGTGATTTTATACAGGCTCAATGCTAACTAGCATGGTGACAGTTAACCATCAGTCTCTGCCCTGATTCTCCACATGCTCATTGCGGGTTTCAAATCTTTTTCTCAAGTGACTCAAAATCTGAATTTTGTTTGTACCCATCCGCTAAACAAACTTCGATAAAGCAGATCACACCGTGGTTTAGGGTCAAACTCAAATTGGACTTTCTAACAATCATTAGATCCTCCTTAAAGAGATTAGAGGGAAACAGCTCGACAGCAATATTACTCCTAAACTGAGGTCTAAGCTGTGATATTTGTGATACTGAATATCAGCCAGTCATTGTGTGCCTTTAAATAAGTCACCAAGCACAGCTGCAGGACCAAACTGTGATTGGGTGATAACTGTAATAATAATAATTAATACTCTATTTATCCCCAAGAGGAAATTCTCTTTACGCCTATAGAAGAGAGTATGCTGGCCGTAAACGGCAGCCACCTATAGCTGCGCCCAGGGAGCTGGGGGTTAAGGGCCTTGCTCAAGGACCTGCAGATGTGCCGAGGCTCGACCTGGCAACCTTCCAATCACAGACACAGAGGTTTAGCCCACTGAGCCACACGCAGCCGCTATTGAAAATAAATACATTTTTATTTGGTTCCTATTCCACCTGCTTTTTTCCATGGTTGCGACCCGACATATTATGTACTCTACTCCTTAATGACAATAACTATGCAGCTATACCATCGCTGCTTAGAGCCCCCGTGCACACAGGGCAGACACACACAAAGCAACATCCAGCCAGGTCAGGCAGAAGAAGGCGACTAAAGATTGACGAGAGATTACCAACTTGAAAGAATCGTGGCGATATCTTTGGTCATGGCCCCACAACGGTGGTCCTATATTGCACTGTGAGAGAGGTCCAAAGATGAACGTCGTAACGGTCTTGCAATAGGGACAAATTTCTGACAATGTGGAGGTGAAAAGTTAAGGTCCAGAAAGTAAAAATCCAGACCATGATTTTGTTTCAACCAACCAGCTGAGTATCCAGAGTCACAGTCACAGAGTACTGAACTGGTCGGTTGAAACAAAATCATGGTCTGGATTTTTACTTTCTGGACCTGAACTTTCCACCTCTGGAAATTTAGTATGACCATTTCACAATGTGACTGCTGCTACGACCTACATCTACTAACCAATCGACGTTGATCATGTTTCATTCTTGTATATTGACTTGCATCGTAGCCGATGACTCAGCAGCTGTTATGATCATACAGCCTACGATGATGTCGTACCGAAGTTTATCAGATCCATGCTGCACAGTGTGGCTTGTAATAAACTTATACGATTGCTGAAATTGCTCAGTCTATAGGTGGTTTTACAGGATAACACACTGTATTTGTATGCTTACTGAGCTCGCTAAGCCAACTCGTTTTACCAGTTTGGGTATTTTAGGCTAGAGGTTCTGAAACCGTGGGTCGTGACCTATGGGGAGGGGGGGGGGAGGTGTGGCTTGCTAATAATTGGGTCACAAGATAATTCCCTGAATATGCTAAAAAAAAAATTAATCTTCAGCAATCTATTCGAACATTTTATCATCAGCGGCACCCCCGCCCCATTCAGTGAAATTTATCTTGGGGGGTCCCAGTAGGATGAAGTGGAGGGGGGGGGGAAGGGGTCACAAAGCTTGATCAATGTTTGTGCTGGTTCTCCAGACAATAAGGCCCCCGTAAGCTGACGCGCACAGTACAATTTTGAACGCTGTTCATCCGTGAAGCTACAGTAAAGCAGCTTCGGCATCGGTACCACCCCCACAAGGGCAAAGAGACGTCGCCCGCTGTGCCTTGGGGAGGGGTGGCTCTGTCATTCCCCTCCGGAGGCTTTCACAGTCAGAGCTCTCAGCACCACCCCAGGATAAGGATATCAGTAGCCATCAGATATGCCTTTCATTTTCTGATTTTCAATGGAAAGCTATCTCAGGCATGAATACATTTTTGAGGGCTTTTTTTTTTTTACAATTGTTTTCCTTTTTTTCAATGAAAGCTTCTGACATTTATACGTTCTTCCCCAAATCACTCAACAGCAACAAAAGAGCAGGGATTTTTCTTTCTTTCTTTTTCTCTTTCTTTTTTTTTTAACGAGAGAAAGAGCAGGAGAAAGGGACTGACTGCTCTAGTTATGCAGCATCTGGACCTGTTGTTCTTACCACTCTCCGCACCTCATTGAATTGTAAATACTGTACGGTTGAAGGGGGAGAGAGGGGACCTGCACAGCCGGTGTACCAGACTGAATGTCTGCCGCTCCTCTCCTCCACCTTTCACCCGTCGTTCCCACCAGCCCGCCCCACGTCGCCTCCGCCACCTCCGTCACCCTCCCTCGCCGGCCAGGAAGATCGGGCTCTGGCCGTTTGGGCAGCCGAAATATCCTGTGGCGTTCTGTTTTTATTTCGCCCTCCCCCACAGTAACACTGAACCCATACTGAAAAGCAGATCCTTCAACTTTTATTTATTTTTTATTTTTTATTTTTATTGTGAAAATTCTTTATATTATAGCACCTTTAATTATATTGGAATCATTTCAGAATTTAGCTACCTTCAAAATGATAAGTTACTACCAGTGAAATAACTTTGATTACTTTTTTTGTTTTTAATTCGTTGCAGATTACAGGAGAAGATAAGGACTGAAGCAGACTTGTCTGCCACTCAAATATTAGAGGGTGAAATGATTTAAATAAACGAATCCAGATGGACGGACTCCCTGAGCCCCCACAGTCTGAGCTGGTGGCCGTCCGCCTGACTCTGCTCCCAGCCTGAGTTAGCATCTCCACCAACGCGTTAGCTGACAGCCGCAAGGTAAAGAGCATGGGAAGCAGCTTCTGCATGAAATTCCACAATGCAAAGCTGAAGTCATGTAGCTCTAATGCAGACTCATGTTTCTAATGTTTCGTGACCCTATTTTATAGCGCAAAAAATTCCTTATTCTCTTTCCTCCTTTAGTTGTACTATATAGCCGCTCAGTTCATCGTGACCTTGTTAGTCTTTTAATGTGGAGAGAATTACCTTTTACACGTGATAAATAAAGTTAAAACGACTGAACCCTGACCTCAGGCAAAGCAAAAACAAGCAAATGAATGAGGTGAGAATAAAGCCTGTCTGTTTGTTTGCTGCAGTATGACAAAATTGAAAAAATTTTTCCTGGTCTGGCCTGTGGGGCTTGAGAAATTGATTAGCAGGGTGGGAGTAGTGATTTTACCTGATTAAGTAGCAGTCGCTGTATTGGGCTGTAAGTGTTTGGCACCCGTTCTGTGGCACGGTAGTACGGGTGGGTAGATTCTGCATTGTTGTTGTATTTTAGGAGCGACAGGAGCTGAAGCTCTTAATGGCCCCTGTGAAACATCAGAGCAACGACAGTTTAGCCTGATTCTACCAAGTAACTGAAGTAATTTTGTTCTCATGTCAGGATTTCATCTGGGATATTTGTTTTGCATTTGTGACATTTATACTCACTTTTTTATACTAACTACTTTTATACTATAAACCATTTATTTATGCATTTTATGTTTTGAGGCATTTTGAGATGCCAGTGACCTACATTTGTGTTACATCCTAATTACTGTCCCCGTGCACAGTGATATGTGAAATCTGTTGCTATGTATGCATGTAGACAGAAGTGTCGTCCACATACATGCGTGGCAAAATCGATACAAAGAATTTTGTTGACGCGAGAGAAAAAGGTCCACAAAACGAGCATGGTGATGTGTGTGTGTGTGACTAGATCTGTGAGTGGGTATGTGCATGTTTTCTTGTTAATGACAATGTTATTTGCTGGTTCTTTGACCCCTGACCCCTCAACGATTCTGGGGTTTTATAAGTTACCCGAATGCTCGTAATGCTGTTATGTTGCACTTCTGGTCCTCAAATAGTCTCATTAGGTTCTTACTTTGTTAGGAGTTGCTGCGTAGCTCCTGGGCCCAGGCATTCGTTGGAAGCTCAGCTTAGCTGCACTTATGCCAAGTCCTAACAGATGTACATTAATTTGTTCCTTGTAGATGATCCTATCTGCCTTCTACCACCCAGTTGGTCACTTATGTTCCATTCCAGTGAAATTACAGCCAGCCATGTAATAACAGCTCCTCTGCTTCGATCCGCCATCCATCCATCCACCCATCCTACTTGAATATGAAAGCGAGATAGCGAGGCAGTAATCTGTACAGCATGCTTCTCATCTTTTCCCCGTTCATCTTTCACTCCCTCTCTTCTTCTCAGTCCTCTCTCCTCCGAATGTCTGTCTGTTTAATTTTTAGTGAAATGACCGCATTCCTGTTCAGTGTGACGGAGGCCAGCTCTGTGAGAAACTCAGCTTCTTGCCAGCTGCGCTGTACTTAATCATCACAGCATTTCACAGTGTTCAATCACAGTATTTTCATTATCATCTTTATTATTATTATTATTATTATTATTATTATTATTATTATTATTATTATTAATATTGCCCTGTATTGGATGGATGGATGGATGGATGGATGGATGGATGGATGGGTGTGTGGGTGGGTGGATGGATGGATGGATGGATTATTATCATTGTTATTATTAGCCATCTGTAATCCATCTTTTATATGTTTAACCTTGACAGGGTCACAGGGGTTTGGAGTCTATCCCAGGCCGCACAGGGCATGAGGCTGGGGCACACCCTCGATGGGATGATAGTCCGTTACATGGGTATTATGATTGCTATAGTTGTTGTTGTAGTTGTTAATTCCCAGGTGAAGACTGGCAAAGACCACCCAGCTGGAATCTGGTGACTTCTTTGGAGAGCGGTATCAAACGTACCGTCCGCCCCCCAGCGTGTTCACACAGAAAATCCTCCCTCTCCGTCCCCTTTATGTCCCATGCTCTCCATCCGTTGGTCAGGGCTGAGGCAGCTTTGAAAGGCGTTCTCTGTTCTTGAGTCTTATGTCAATCCCCGAAGCCGGGAAACGAGGCCTCTTTGTGGGATTAATTAGTAGCAGGAGCTGGTCACCACACTGGAGGGGCTGTAATTGCTACTCTCTGAAAGAAGGAGGAAAGAAAAAGTTTAGGTTGCATTTTTTTCAAGATGGGGTCTGAGAAGGACAGGTGCTTTGAACTGGAGGGCTCTACCGGATCAAAAAAGTATAAAAGAATTGTGATCCAGTTGTTCCAAAAACC
>JAAGVU020000044.1:143286-172048 GCA_011763525.2 Mormyrus iriodes | reverse complement strand
GGTGGAGGGGGGATTATGGTGTGGGGTTGTTTTTCAGGGGTTGGGCTTGGCCCCTTAGTTCCAATGAAAGGAACTCTCAATGCCTCAGCATACAAAGCCATTTTAGACAATTTCACACTCCCAACTTTGTGGGAACAGTTTGGGGATAGCCTCTTCCTGTTCCAACATGACTGTGCACCAGTGCACAAAGCAAGGTCTATAAAGACATGGATGAGCGACTTTGGTGTGGAGGAACTTGACTGGCTGCACAAAGCCCTGACCTCAACCCAATAGAACGCCTTTGGGATGAATTAGAGCGGAGACTGTGAGCCAGGCCTTCTCGTCCAGCATCAGTGCCTGACTTCACAAATACTCTCCTGGAAGAATGGTGAAAAATTCCCATAAACACACTCCTAAACCTTGTGGAAAGCCTTCCCAGAAGAGCTGAAGCTGTTATAGCTGCAAAGGGTGGGCCAACTCCATATTAAAGGCTAATGTATTAAGAATGGGACGTCATTAAAGTTCAAGTGTGTGTAAAGGCAGGCATCCCAATACTTTTGACAATATAGTGTATCTTACATGACTAGCATCCACTTAAGGATACCACCTACTGGTGAAAATAATCCACTGAGGGAAAAAGTCGTGAACCCGTTCGGAAGTTATGAGCTCAAAGCGCTAAGAGCTGTTTACCTCCACTGTAATTCTTCAGAAAATTTACAGAATATCATAAGGGTCCCAATTTACGCTCAGTCAGTATTTTAATACTCAAACCTCCAAGCTTATGGGTTCGAGTCCCACCTCTACACTGTGTGCATGGCATTTGCATTTTCTCTCAGTGTTGTTCTGCCCCGCCTCCATGCAGTCCAAAAACCTAACTAGGCTTCTGTAATTGGAGCCTGTACATTGCTCACAGTCTGTTACAGTGTGTACGTGATGGATTGTCAGCTCGTCCAGGGTGCAACCTAAACGTGTGCCCTCTGCTGCCTGAGACAGGCTCCAAGCCCACCCCACGCGACCCTGCACAGGATAAACGACTGGAACATGCCTGTTATTCCAAGTCACATATATAGACTTTTATATGTTTACGAACCAGTAGAGGGCGTCTGTAGGCCACAGTATCATGAAGATTCGTCAAAGCAAACGCTTGAGACAAAAAAGTTATTAAACATAAATATGCGTATCCAGGATTCCTTAAAGCTTTTGTGTAGTGCATATATGTTGTATACATTGTAAATCATGTTAAGATAAAATAGTTTTATTTACCCAAGCAAGTCAGTAGTTTACTGCATTTTTTAAAGAAAGAAAAATGTATACCACGGTGTAAGGATTAAGCAAAAATCTCACTGTAGTCCTAACAGTAGCAAGCCAGCTTGGTAAGTTAATGAAATACTTAGCAAGGCCGGCACAGAACAGCCATCAGCGTAATCAACTCAGTCCAGAGTGAATGACGAAGTCAGCCTTAGCAATCAAGGTGACAGCTGCATGAACTTCACCCCTTTCACCACAGGAGGGCAGCAGACACACACAGATACGCCACAGACACTGCCAACGCCGCGCTCGCGGTTTATTCCGTCGCTGAGAAAGTTTGACACAGCAAAGTGCACAAGGCACTGTATGTACAGGAATTTTCTAGAATAGATTCTCAAGCCAAGATTTTTGCAACCATGCATTGACACAATTCATATAAACTCGTGAAATAGGGTGATGTTGATCAATTCCCTTAGAAGAGAACCATTATGGCTATGTGCTATGTGAATTACAGACGGTGACCATTTGGAACCTGTATCAAACTGACAAAGACCCCAAGAAGGTGAGAAGCAGACTATCATGTGACTAGGGGGAATCTGCTAAGTGTGCGTTTCAGTCACTTGGTAATTTCTGTGGTTTTCATTGGCCACTGGTTCTGTCTAGTCACTCTATACTAGGTGAAGCCCAGTGTCGCCATGAAACGTCACTCAAGACCACCTCTTCCATGAACATCTCAACTGACCCCCTTCCCACTCTCTGTGTTCGTGGGCTATCCCATAATTATGGTCTCACTGGGCAGCACTGGATGCAATTCCTAATTATGCTTTTATGGCTCTTGGTCCAATTATAGCTTACATTAGTCACTCAGTGAAAGCTCAGTCTACCAGCTGTCGTACTTAAGTTTAGTCCTTAACAGCTGTATTCTTGTGATAAAGTGCCTGCCTCGCTTGCACGACACTTCGGACAAAGTAAACAAAGTAAACAAATGTAATGTAAGATTTTTCTGTCTGAGCCACACTCTCCCCTTGCCAGGCCAGTGAAACGCAGATACCATTCCACAGTTTGAACTTTCTGCAGCCTGTTGGGAACAAGTTTGATTAGACTGGAACTCAGGGAGGAGAATTCTGCCAGTCAGATCCTTTTATTTATTTGTTTGTTTGTTTGTATTTTTTTACGAGATTGTTACAGAATGGGACGTTTTAGGGTTCTGTGTCTTATTACGGTGCTTCCCAAACTGGTACTTGGGGACCCCCTTGACGGTCCCCGTTTTTGCTCCCTCCCAGCTCCCTGACAGATAGCAGTAGGGAGCAAAAAATGTAGACTGAGAGTGAGCAAAAACGTGGAGCATCCCCGAGGACTGGGCTGGGAAACACTGCCTTATTCCACACTTACATACAGTCCGGTAGGTATCTGACCTGTCATTCCAGCTGTGGGACAAGTGCTGTGTCCTTTCCATCTGCCGGACTAGGGCAGGATGGCAAGGGCAGTGATCAGGGGTGTAACAAGAGATTCTGGGCCCCTCTGACAAAATGTCACCTTGCCCTTCCGCCCAGTTTTACATATTCAAGGGCCCCTGTCAAGTGCTGGGTCCCCTGAACCTGCCAGGGTATTCATGCCCCTCCAATGCCCCTGGGGGTGATGTCCTCACCCCAGATCACATGCTCCCCTCACTAACTGCCATATCTCCAGAGGAAACTGTCTGTGGCCACTCCCCTGCAGTTTAAATGGCCGTCGCCTTTCATGTACTGTATTAAATCGGGAACACAATTATTCCCACCCGGGGGAAGGGGTGGAGGCCATACCACACTGAGCCAATATACACAAACCGAACTGCTAAGTTGAGCAACCTGTTTGCCTTCCCTGCCCTCTGTAGCCAAGGATGGATGTGCTGCCCTCTAGTGGCCATACAATGAAAGTGTATTAAAACAGCCACTCTCCAAATCGGATCGTTGCTTGTTTTTGGACTGAACCTCCCCAGTATTGGGCCGCTGTTCCCTATCTCATCGAGCCTCCATCGACCTCTGGCACCCCAGAGAAACACAATAACCCAGCGCTCACAAAAGTCCGGCATACAGCTATTTATAGAATGTTCTACAAACTGGGCAAAGGAATGAAGGAGATGGTGGTGAAAACAATGAAAAAGATGATGAAATTACTTAGGTGTTGCTTTTATATAAGATTAATCATAAACCAGCACAATCAAGGTCACATGCCCAAATTAAAGTGCAAAACTCCTCTGGGTGCCTTATCTTTGCTTGAGGCCAGAAGGTTGCCAGTTCGAATCTCATGCTTGGCAGAATAGTGACATCATCGTTGGGCCCTTGAATACAGCCCTTAACCCCCTGAAAAATTCTCCATTGGATAAATGTCTGACTGTGCTTGGGCCCCAGCATCACTCTCACCTGTGTGTGTGTGTGTGTGTGTGTGTCTCAAACAGAGCAAGATGGGATATGCAACAAAACAAACGGTGTGAGTACAGGTACAAAGAAGTCTGTTTCTTCAACCACATCGCCACCTGCTGCCCAACATGACACAAACTGCCGATTTCCAGAGAACTGAAAGGGTCATTATAGTGGGACAACAATTCACAAAAAAATGTTCGAAAGCCAGCGATACAATTGGTTATAAGTTTGGACAGGGTTTGGGGTCAGAGTCTTGCACCACACCTACAGCAGCAGGCCTGGGTCAGCCATTACTAAGCCCTTTACGTCACTGGTGAGCAAGCCATTAACACCCAAGACCAGAGTAAGCGATCACAGATCGCTCTGATGGATCGCTGCAAGTAAACGACGACACCTGGACACATTAGGTACACATCACGGCGTTTAGCGCTCCCTGCTTGCGAAATGCTGTCTAGCCCGCTGTCAGTCTGAAGAAAGCTCCCCCAGCCATGTCTCTCTCTGGGTACCGGCTGCAAGTCGCAAGATACAAAGGGACCAGTGATTTATGATTCTTTTTGACCACTGACATCATAATGTAAAAAGGACCCCTGGGGTTTTAATTTTGCAATTTCAAAAATTTTTCAGCAGAGCAGTGGGGGAAGTTACATTTTCTAGTGGGAATAACGTCAATCCACTAGGCTGAAGAACATCTAAACTGGGATCCTGAAGGAGACTCATTTCTCTGTGGTTTACCAGTGGTGTCACCCGATCCACAGACATTCCACATTATGGCACGTCCTGTTCGCTCTACATGGCTGGCTTCATGGGTGCCTGTTTAAAAATAACATGCTTGAATCTAACTCCTAGTGAACATCCTTAAATTGGGGGACTAGACCTGCCCATCATTAACACAAAATATTCTGCATCTAAGGCTTACACAGAAAGTGGGTGGGGGTGAGCTCAGAAGGGAGGCTGATTTTAAGGGGGTAGAGAGACCCCTTGTCTTGTTAGAGAAGAGGACCCCCCCCCCAAAAAAAAGGCCCATCTGTTTCGCAAGGGCCCGCTCGCTGACACAAAGTCGGCCTTTGTCTTCCCTCCAGGGTCCTAAATAAAGGCGGTCTTGTGTCTCCCGGGGGCTCTGGCCAAGTTTAGATGACACTTCAGACCCTTTTGTAAAGCATGTGTCCCACCGTCAAAGCTCACCCCAAGAGCCACTTGGCAGCAGACAGAGGGTCCCTCTTCAGAGGAGAAAGGAGGACTTGTTCCAGGAAGATTGTAAGGAAGGAGGAGGTTTGGAGGGGGGTCATTGCGGCACATACACAGACATAGAAGGGCACTGTCTGGGGAATCAGCAATAGACACAGTGCTTTAATGCTACGGAACTGACTGGAGGAGTGAAACGGAGAGGAGTGGAGTCTCCCAGACAAAAGCAGTGTAGCCAGGGCCCCCACCAGCTCCAGGGGTGCCTAAACCGAGCAACCAGCCTCATCACCATGCAGACAGGTACCAGGGCATCTCTCCTGCTCAGCTGACGCAGGGGGCGAGACCCAACCACCCAAGATCCACCCAAGGCAGTGAAGGCCTCCAGGTTGGATACTGCTGAGGGTTGCAGGATGCAGATGAGTGGGACGACATCCCATACCCTCACAATAGCATATAGCTATAACAAATAGCATATCCTGACCTCTCGTCCTAGTGTCCAGCCCTGGTACCAGCCCAATCCTGAGCCTCAAGGGAACTACCGGACAACCAGATTGGCTTGAAGACCTGCCACTCATACTCTCAGATCCGCATGCCCCGCCCCACCATGCTAGGCAGTTATCACCACCCTAACATAATTTTAGCAACACAGACAGTTCACTTCTCTTCTCCACATTCATGTGTCTCGAGGAGACCACCACCAGCACAAGCTTGTGAAAAATGGGGTTTTACCCATGTGGGGCTCTGAAAGAACACTGATCTGTCTTGTGCGGATGAAATCAGTCATGTCCAGTTTCAGCCTTCCTTAACCAGAAGATGGAAAGATAGCCGGGGGAGGTGGGAGAGGAGACTGAAAAAGGCTGCAGTGTAAACACCTCCAGGCATCTGGACGCAAACCTCAGCAGTGTGACCAGCCCAAACAGGTGCTACCCGGAGCAAGCTCACCCTCAGGAGAGAGTGGCTCTGTCTGGCTAGCCAGGAAGCCCACTGCAAGACAGGACAGGCCTTTATGAGAAGCACACAAGCACACAGGCGCATACTACCGTACACACACAGAGCGGCAGCTAGCTGCTTCCTCTAGGGCACAGAAACCTGTCTGGACATCACATGACCCTCGCTCACCTGGCAGGGTGACAATGGGCGAGATTGCCGTTGCCATGGTAATCACAGCTCTTCCTCCAACCCTTCCCCAAGGGTATAGGGTTCACTTTAACATGATAGGTGGTGGCACCTCAGCAACCCCATAAAAGCTACAGACCATCATAAATATTTTAAAGAACACCCCATATCCATCTACCCGCCCAGATGTCCCAAGACAATGCAGGGAATATATTCCAAGGATGCAGTGAGCATTACTGCACCCAAAACATCCAGCAGTCATGCAGAACGCTGAACGTTGTTTGCAGAGTTAAATAAATATTAAGAGCTTTAGCTGGAGATATCAGCAAACGGGTAGTTTAAGGAACGCCGTACTGTTATATAGGATGATGTCCTATATCAATTCAGCCTAAACGTCAGGGCCAAAGCAGCCTCTGTGGGCCAAACTGTGACCCTCTAGCACTAATATGCTCACAGCCATGACAACACCTTCCACGGTGAGGCAAGAGAAGATCAAGAAGTACCTTCTTCTGGTGTGACAGTCCAAAGCCGGCCCTCTCTGACTCACAGAAATGATGCCTGTTCTGTTAATGTAAAGTTGAGTGTCTCGCCCCTAACATACCGCCCGCCTGCAAGCACAGACTTCACCAGGATGTCCCAGCTAGTCGTGAGTGTCCCCTTCAGTGCCATCCAAGGTGAAGGTTCGAGAGAAAGCTCCACAAGATGAATGGACAGACTGGATGCCAAGTGTGCATAGAGGCTAACATTCTCCGTCTGCCTCGGAACGTCGCCTTTGAGAATTGTATCTCGTTGGATTTTGACAGGATACTGTAACACTGCTGGTCACAAGGTGACAAGCTATAAACAAAGGAAAACGTCCCTGATTGCAGTAAAAGCGACGTTTAATCCTACAGTATACTGTCACAGTACAGTTTCCCCAAAGACACGCATAACCAGATAAGCGACAACGTTCAAACACAGTGACAAACGGCGCTTAAGCGTCCTGCCTGTTCTATAATAAAAATTCCTTGACTAAACATCAGTTTGAGTGGCAACAGCGCGAACCCTGTAAGATAGAACAGCATCCAGGGTCTGTGGACAGGCAGCTCCGCCAAACGCTTTGTTTTCCCGGATAATGGAAAACTGTCAGCGCTGACAGAGAAGCACATGTACCCATGTCTCCGGTCCTGCTGGCGCACCGTGGGGTGTCCACAGCTACATCGCCTCCGCTTACCGAAATCCATCGGGATTTAGCTCCGCAATCTCCGGGAAGCAAGAGTCCCATACAGAAATGTATGCATGTAATTTTGCAAATTAATGCATCTACTTTGAAAAAACAAAAAAAAAAGTGTATATATTTAATACCCTACACGTGTGCAGCAATATCACAATAAAGTTAGGGAGCATTTTTTTCTGCTATTTGCATAAAAATAACATTAAAACAAAGACGCCCTTGGTTGGCGCTGTTTCATCTAATAGGAAAACTAACGGAACAGAGATGTAACTGCAAGTGCATACTTCAAATAAAAAAAACTGGGAGGTGGGAAGGTGTCAAGACTCCGACCTTTCCGCGAGATGACGCGTGGATCGTTTGCCTCAGCTGTCCAGTTGTCTGACTGAACACCCGCAACGCATTTAACTTGTTTTACAACAAAATGTAGGCGTTTAGGTGCGAGTATTCACGTTAATGTAAAATAAATAAATAAATAAAACATAATCATGTATCAAAATCACCGGCGATCCCTTGATATATTATTTAGGGAAAGAACATGTTTAAAACGTTACATAATTAACTATCGTGAGATCTGTTTATGTAAAACACAGGACATGCACCTCAGTTCTACATACCTGTCAAACAGTGCACAGCATCTTCTGTTAATCCACGATACGTATGTCTTGTATTCCATTATCGCTTAAAATTGATGAATCCCGTAGATGTATCCGTTTGCATAATCCAAACACTGAGGCTTCGTTCCCAGGACAACGAAATGGGTATCGAAAGCAGTACCACATATGTAAAAATCCAGAGAAACGGGCACCTCTAGTTACATCTATTAATAGATAAAGTGCACCATAGACTCCGATGAACTGGGCGTCTGTAATAACGTCGGACATATTTGGAATTATACATCCATGCGAAGATTTGTCAGCAAGGAATCCAAGTTGGGAACCAATCTTCTTGATGGCAGCTACTAGGTTATTATTCATGATGTCCCGCAATATGCCCCCAAACGAACAAGAGCCGCTATCTCACCGCTTTGCTATCATCCATACAAAAGACCGCTCCACGTGCGCAGGACGACAATACCTAACAAAGCAACAAATCCGGTAAAATATACAGTTGCAAACAGATGCTGCAATACAGTGGCAAAAATGCATCCATACGTTTTGTGGAGCTTGAAATGAAAAGGTTGTTTGACCACTTCGACTAAAATTCAAAGTGCTCGTTAAAATGTTATTTTTAAATCCATTTGCAATGATGGTCCCCGAGCAGTTGCGTCCTGTGCTGAAACGTGGCTTTTCAGTGACTGGATGCGCTCACAGTCCCGCAAGCCTCTCTCATGCCCTCAGCAACTTCTCATTTTGTACGTCTCACGCAAAGGGAATCCTCTACTATAATGAGCCATTCTTAGTGCGGAATAGCAATCGACACCAGAGGCTTACCTGACGCATGGGCGCAAAGCATTGTGGTAGGTGTAGTTCTCCACACAGGTCATCGAGTCGCTTTTGCGTACTGAAGTAGTCTACATCAAATTTTAAATACATTTAAGACTGTGATAACGGATGTAAATAAATGTTTTGTAACCTTAAATTTTATCTAATTTGAAGTTGCATACACGGACATTGTCAAACGAATACAAACACAACCTAAATATTTGTATTCCTTATAAGAACAAAACATTAAGCAACACATAAAATGATTAATTTACCAGTGTTTTAAGCTATGATGAATTTATTGTATTGTTCAGTATGATGCGGCTGGTGGTAGCGTGTACTTTAGTTTTCGATTCGGTGTTGCGAATAGGTAATAATCTGCTGTCGAAGCACAATAGAAAGTCATTGCCTTCAATCGCTTTCTTGAGAAGATGCTGTTATTTTCCCTTTGACTCACCTCCAAGTCTTGTTTTGTCCTGATCTTTTTATTTGTGGTGTCATAAATGTCTAACATTTTAAACATTAACAGCAAATATGATCCTTCGGAGTCTTAACAATGGATTCACGTTAACCAATTATCATTAATAACCGTAAGCAATAGTCCCGATCAATCCACTATTATTCCAAAACACAAAAAGGGGTTTATGTTCTTTCACTAAATATTGTTTCCTGGAGTTCTTGAACTTTGGAGACGTAAAAGAGGGTGCTTAAAGAGGGAAAAGCCTAATTAAAACTATATTGATCTAATACTCTTTTTTTGTTCCATGCATTAGGTTTAATGGCACGCTGTGGTACAATGGTTATACTCTTTAAATGGTTGTAATTCCTACGCGTGCAGAGCAAAAGGGGACAGTAGACCTTAAAAAGGTATTAGTGTGGTGCCGTCAAATCCCGTTTGATGTCGCTCAGTAAGGGATCCGGTCCGTTTTTTCCGGTACGCCTTCGCTCGGCTCCCGTCCAGCGCGATCCTGGAGTACCTGCAGCGCACGCGGTTCTGTCAATTGAAGGTACTTGATTACTTTCTCGTGCGCGGAATCCAGCAGCCTCTTGGAAGTTTGCACATACTGCGTTGCGTGACTAGAGGCCGGGCAGAAAACACAAAGACATTGTTTTCAGCGATCAAACCCCCTTTCTTGTAACAGAACGGCATTCCTGTTTCACATTCCTCAGACGCTGCTCATGTGGATTTTTTCAACTAGTAAAACATGACAACAATATATTAGAATATTATGAAATATTATATACATATGTATGAAACGCTGTTATGTTTCCACTTAAAGGAACTTACACTGTGCGATACTGTACGGATAGGCTATCAACATGAAGCCTATTGTTAGTTTTAACGGTGTATGATTAAAAGCAGGCTGTCAAATAATGCTTTTAATGGTTTAAACAGCCCTTTCAGAAATTCGTGGCTGTTTCATGGATTTTCCAATGTTTAAAATGTGGTGCAGCGTTATCTAATTGATTGGTTTGCCTGGTCGATGAGCACCCGAGATTTTACCTGCGAACACTGAGCATTCAAAGCTACTGATGTGTAGATTAAGACATATCAGTATTTAATCCATTTTTTATATATAGAGAACTAACCTAGGCTTCATTAGCAAATATACAGACGTAGGCCTTTATGATGACTTATTGTCTCGGCTCTTGTGTAGCTCTGATAATGTATTTGTTGCTGCTATTGAAAGTGTTGCCGAAGTGACGCACTGATTTCACACGCAGTAATTACGCACTCCAGCTCAGTTACTGATGTATTGCATCTCTTCCGTAAAAAACCCCACAAAATTTCACATTTTCACGCGCAAAGATGGAGAGGAAAACACATGAAAAAAATTGGGTCGATAAAATCTAATCTAATCTAATTTACCCCACAAAGCAATTAAATACCACAATAACTATTGTTATTGCCACCCGTGCGACCTAAGTTATTATATACAATAAAGTTATTTTTTTGGCTTGGCATGAGCGAGACAATTTGATGTTCATTATAATTAGTAGCGTGGATGGCGGCCACTTGTTTTTCTGTCCGCTGAGTATCCTGCTGTATCTTTCCGCTACCTTCCGCACAAGGCTCCATTCAACTGGACTGGAACAAATGCTTCCTTATGCTGCGGAGCGCTAGAGCCGTGCCCTGACTCCTTGGGAGAGACTAGTGTGATTATTCATCAACTAGCCAAAAGCGGGATAAATGCACTGATGGCTTGGAAACGCGAGACTGGCAGGCTCCGTGTCCCACAAAGATACATCGCTGGGAATCGTTTTCAGCGCGATCTGGCATTATTTTATGTCCCTCTTAGACTTCGACCCCCCCCCCCTTCCAGTCTTCACTGTGGATCAGCAAATTTACGTAACGGTCTGGAAAACCTGAGAATCCGTTTGGGTGTTGCTGGAACACAGTGTTAATAATCTTAAATCAATGAAATAAGTTCATTGAAATTTATTTGGCTGTGATGAAAACAATTAATTAAGGATGTTTAACAGATCGTTCTCTTAAGGCCAGCAGATGGTCATAGCAGTTTAAGTAAAACCTAAACACTCGGTCATTCACGTTTCCGCCAATGTAATAATAATAATAATAAAATAATAATAATAATAATAATAATAAATACCCTTGTTTTTGATATGACTTCTCCCTCTTAATCCTTCCGTTAAGCTCTGAAACTTTGCATTTGCCCTTAGATGCTCTAGAAGTGTCTGACGCCAAGCAGGACCGAGCAGTGAGAAGACATGGATGCTACTGGAACACAGATGTGTGCATCTGCACCCCAATAAAATGCAAACTCATCTGGAAAAGCCATACTGTGCCGGATGAAAGATGCAGAGAATTCTGCACACCTGTGGTTGTGTAGAGTCTGTGTATGAATACAGGTGTAGAATGCATGCATGCCCGTATGTAACATACACGCATGTCAGTTGTTGTCCGCATTCGCTGTGCGTAGTGTGTGCCCCTGCGCACTCGTGGGGCTGTGCGTGCGAGCCCCGTTTCCCACACCGCCTCTGCGGCTGGCCGCTGGGAGGGAGCCCTGCGTGACTTGGAGCGCTACACCTGTCTCGATCAGGTACAGTTCAGTGCGAGCACGCAGGGGCCTGTCTTTCAGAACAATGCAGCCTATTGTGCTCGCTCTGCAGGCAGGAGGTAGGCCGCGCAGCGAGAATCCTGAGCCATCTGCATCGGTCGCGCTTGCGCACGCGCACACACACACACACACACACACGCTCCTGACACACTGTGCTGACCGCAGATACCTGGGGCCATTTCCCAGTCGTTCTCCTTAACACGCAAAGCTGCCAATCAGCTCTCTGACTGATGACTCTCTACACTAATCGCAATCTGGGACATATATTTATAATATTTTTCTCCTGAATTTGTATTTGCTTGACTATGATGGATATATAATCCCAGCCTAAACAGGACAAGCAGTAACCAAGTCAAAGCAGTCCTGTTTTAGGGAAAATTGGTTCTGTCGCTGGGCATTCATGTGTCGGCATCCCATAATTCTCCCTGCCTCATACGACAGTATGGTGGGGAAAGGTTACTTTGCTGACTGTCAAGTGTGTGAGCCTTTGTTCAAAGGAGATCCGACGTTCTATCTGTGGGGGTGAATCGTACTTCTGGACATGGGGCACCTTTAAGTGGACCCTTAGTTATACCACTGCATACCTGCCAGGCCACCTCACCACCATAATCCTCAAAATACCCCTACATTTAAACATCCTTCCATCCATCCATCTATTTTTTCGAGAACCTCTTGTCCTATTCAGGGTTGCAGGGGGTTTGGAGCCTATCCCGGTGGCTGGGGGCCCAAGGCAGGGAATAACCCAGGATGGGACGCCAACCCATCACAGTAAATTTAAACAATAATGATAATAAGAAGAATGTTTCACCATGTATGTATAATATAAAAGGAGAATATACTGTTGAGGTTGAATTGTTGCCTCAATCTGGTGTGCTGTGGCCTATTCCCCATTAGCATTATGGGAAAAAAAAAGTTTTTTTTCCTCCCCCCTTTAAACTGGAGTCAGTCAGTTAAAAAGACTGAGGAATTCTAGCCTGCGAAGTGCTCAAACTCTCCCTGGGCTTGCGTGCGCGCGTGTGTGTGAGAATGTGTGTGTGTGCCCGTGTGAGTGTGTGTGCGTACTCGCCCAGCTAACGCAATATAGCCTTCATAAAGGCAGCATTGTTAAGTTGCGTGCGAAGCTCCTGCTCTCAGCTCGGCTTCCCCGCCCACTCCTGTAAACCACAGATGTTTTTTTCTCCCTTTAACCCCCTTCTACACCTTCCTCTTTCTTTTTGTTACAGGTAAACATTTGATGTCGGCACGCAATCCCTGGAGAGTCTCCACCCCCCCCGTACCCCCACCCCCCATTCTGTAGCTCACACATACGCAGACACACAGGCAGCAGGAAGCCCTCATGGCCCTCTCACAGAGGTGCATTCCTCCCCCCTGACTCAGCACCTGCTGGAGATTCGGTGCGCAGCGGCTGACTCAGCGGACCAGCCCAGCCCCCCCCGCACTAATCCGGCTTCCATTCTCCATATTGCTAACGCAGATACCCTAACACGTGTCTAAATGTGCGTCCTGCTAATAGAAACCTGTATTATCCTTCGGGACCGATTGACTGACTGTCTATCCAGCCCCAGTTTCTCCAATTCTTTCAGGGGGTGCTGTGTGGCTCCGTGGGTTAGGATTCTATGCCTGTGATTGAATGGCTGCTAGATGCAATTACAGGGTCGGTGCAGTGACTTCACCACGTGGGTCCTTAGTGAGATTCTTAACCTCCAATTGTCTCACTCTGCTTTGAATAAAAGTATTTGCTAACATAAATAAAATGTAAATATCTCCCACACGCTCATATCACTTTACCTTCTGCTTCCGGCTTTTCTCATTGGTCGAAGTCCCCACCTGTAAAAGCCCTCTGCTCACCTACCCGACTTCCTTCACACCGGCCCTCCCCCCAAATCCACTCACCCTGTGCCGTGTTTCTGATACACATTTAGAAACTTAAAGAAACCTGAATACTGAGAACCAGTAAAACCACAATCTTTTTGTTTGATTTTTAACTGAAACCATTATGATAAAAGAAACATGAAAAAAAATATATATCACTGTAGGTCCAAGTGATGATTCAAAGCTCAATGATTGAACCCCCTGCTGGTGTTATTGTCCAAGAGGATGGGATACAAAGCCATCATGTAGCATGGCTGCGATTAAGACGACAGAGTGGGCCAGTTCCATGGCACAGCACATCTGGCTCTAATGGAGGAGACGGACAGAATGCGTCCTCGAAAACAGCATCGAGCTGTAGCTTCACGTTTGTTGTGTTTGCCCCAAAAACAGAAGTTCCATTCGCCCCCCCCCCCACATAGAGTGGTGCTGTCCTCTCCCACCCAGTTCTTCTGCATTCACCCCCCCTCGTTTTGTTAATGGCGTGGCCCCCTTCCTAAGCTCAGCAGATTGGCAGATTTCACTTCTTCCCCAGCATGAGTCGCTCACCAGTATGGCTCCCATTCTCACATAATTGGCGACGCTAAAATGTTTTGTCTTAGATGAAATCCCCCCCCCCAGAGTTGTTTGCTCTCGTCATCTTTGTCTCCGCACGGCGTGACACACAGTGCTGTGTTGTTTAGCGGGTTTGGTGGCAGAAGGTTGTGGATCCCAATCCCATGATCAGTAACGATGTCACCGCTGGGCCGTAGTTCAAGACCCTTGACCCCAAATGTTCAAACTTTGTTACTGGCTATCACAGGGCAGATGCTTGTGGTGGGGTTGCAAATATGCCGAGAATCAAACGAGCCGTAAAAATGAGAGGCCGTCGGAGGAAGCACCATTTCCAAAGTTTTGAAAGGCCAGTCAATTGAAAAAAATATTACAACAGCACTATACCTTCAGAAAAGTGTCTCGCCCAGAGACCACGAGCTAGCCCAGAATTCGCAGCGTACGCACACTGACGCACTTTTCTGCCCGTGCGCCCCTCACTGCGTGTCCCGCGAAGTCTCCCACCGCTCCAAACAATGCCCATTGTCCTCCCCGCCAACCCATGCCCTGGCGGAGGTGCGGCAACGCCAGTGACAGCTCTGAAAGGGGCCCATTGTCCTCCGCCCCCACAATATCAAGGCGTGCTCAAGTCCACGGCTCAGTCACTGGTCGGAGAACCATTTCTCCTTCTTACCACCTTACAAAAACAAAAAGTCTACTCTTCCCCTGGATCTCAGGTCCCCTGCTACACGGCAACAATCCTAACATGCCATGTTGACACTGGCCGTATCCTTTAGCAGGATGAAGAATATTCAGTTTTAGAATTTATACTCTTTGTGCAAAAATACACATAAGATTTAATTATTGATAAAAAAAGAAATGGACGCAGTGGATCGTTACTCTTCCTCTGAGAGGTTTATGGATGAGCCCCTGCGAATCACGTGTGTGACTTTCAGATTCAGAGACTGCATCACTGCCATTCTTCCCATTGTCTACTTCCTGCCAGGACTGAACTTCCTGCAGCAGTTGCTGAGTGAGGAAGACCAGCCAGAACACCATAAATCTGGACGGGTCAGAGGAAGGAGCCAAAGCAATCACTGTCGCCGGCATTGAACCATTTATTGGCGATGCCGCCCCACACCATAGAAGGTGAAAACATTCCGTTTATTGGCACAGACTGGACCGCGCCTGTTTGGTGACCGCCTGCTACACCCCTACCGTTGGGCGTGCTCACCACAGCTTTCCTCATAAGACATGTTCGGGTTACGGGCAGGTTCGAGCAAACCGTAAAGTCACCAGGCATCTCCTGGAGCAGAACACGGCATGAAACTAATCTGTCGGCAGACGTCCGTCAGGCAGCCGAACGTGACGGGGCCAGGAGGGCCGTGAGGGGGCGGCTCCCTCCTCGCAGTGACGTTCCCCCGCACGCCTCGCCTACGGTGACACTACGCTCGGGGAAAATTCCTGACCCCGCGGCGCTAAGCGACATTCCTGCTCTCCGGCATTCTGCGTGTTGCGTAAACGACGTGTGGGGAATCAGTGGCTGCCGAACGGGTGCATTACTGCAAAGCCACAGCAGAGAATCGGTTTGAAAACAATTAAGTGCGAAGGAGTGACAGGAAGGGGACCCGTGATGCTAATAGAATAAACAATGCAGCGCTTGTGCTAAAACAAAGGATGGGTTCCAGCCAAACAATCACATAAACAAACAAAGATTTACTCATCAGTTGCCCCGGATTTCATGCCCATTGTAATTATGGATGAATAGGATTTTGACTTGGGATATATTTACGGTTAGGGTTAGGCATTAGGTTTAGGCCTTCCCGTTCTTCTGGCAGATGGAATTTTGTTAAACACGTATCACTGAGTTACATCCATCTCCAGGCCATTGTTTCGCTATGATGCCCGGAGCAGAGCAGATCACATTCTCACAAGCCTTGGGGGATTGAAACTATCGCGTTGTGTGTCACTTGCAGGAGAAGATACACACGCAAATCGCTTCACTCATCGGAAAAGAGGCTGGAAAAAGAAAAATAAATCGACCAGCAGGGAAACTGTGACAGGCAAGACAGTGGGGGCCATCCATCCAGGTAGATGACGAGGAAGTGCGTGTATCCATGAAGCCAGCTAAAAGATAAAGAGGTGCATGCTGCAGGCCAGCCTGTGTGCTTAATACACCAGAGACATACACCCGTTTTGGGGGACTTAAGAGATTTGCACAAGTCCGAGGACAGGTACTAAACCATTCCACTGTACCAATACTTGTATCGTTTCATTGCACATTAACCCTTTGTGCCAAAACTGATGGCAAAAGAATGCGACAGGTCAAACAGATCCTCTTACTGTTCTCCTTCGACTGCAGGTCTTACTGCAGGCGCTCGCCATGCGCTGCTGTTCAGATCGACATGCCCATTGAGCGGCTTCGCTCTGTCCCAGATCTACATCACTACCAAAGTCTGATGCAGCTACAGTGACCCGTGAAGGACCTGTCTGCTCCATGCGTTCTGTGACCATCAGCTTCCATTTAGAATGACCTGTCACTCTTAGAAAGCGAGGGGAACTCCAAACCTGCATGTCTGATGACCACACCACAGGCCACTCTGCTCCCGTCTCCCTGATCGTCCACTTCAAAGACTCAATTCTGAGACATACCGGTTGCCTTACAAACGTAGAGACCTAAGGGCATGATGGCGGTCTGTGGCAGCTAGGAGGAGTGACCAGCAATCTTTATCAATGGATAAACACCTCTCCTTGCATTCCAATGCCAGCCCTATTCACTTCTACACTTTCAAACTTTCGTGCCCCGGCCTCGGCAGATCGGTCACATGTCTGTGGACCCTTAACCCCAGCTCCAGGTGGGCTGCACTTTGGGTGACCCTGCGCTGTGACCCCCTAAGCTATAGAGCGCAAGGTCGGGTAGGTAAAGAGAGAAGAGTGCTTGTGCAAATGGCAAATAAATAATGCATCATTGTTCCACTGGGCCAGCTACAGATCTGGGAGCCTTATGTGCAGGAATATAAATATTACATGATCACATAAATAAAGGAATACAGAATGATGTCTCGGATGGGATTTGGTACCTGTACACCTACGGCTCAAAATTCAGTGTCCCAAACGGCGTCTGTCTGTCATTAATTATTCACACTGTGCGATAGCCAAGGTCAGGGGGTGGCTAATCTTACCCAGAAAGGGCCATATGAATTTTTGCTGCAGCTCCCGAATTAGAGGATTGATTGGCTGAAGAGTCCTCACACCTGGGTTTGAACAGCTGACCTAAAGGTCATCCCAAAAGCCTGCACACACACGGGCCCTTTGAGGATTAAGCTTGGCTACACTTCGCTAAGGGCATTACTAGATATTGACGTGGGTTTGTCGCAAGACCTGAGAGCGATTCCTCCCCCCCAAGGTGTGACTGACTGGCAGCCTACTGGGACAAGGGAGTGGGGGGGTAAGTCTGCATTCGCCCTGGCAGTGGGTAACTTGCAGTCACTGGGATGTGTGCTTTAAAAATGAGGCATGAATGCGCAAATGCAGCACACGCTTTGGGGAAAATGTGTGAAACAGCCCGGAGGCTGAACAGACCATGCAGGGCTGTTTCATATGGGGGGGGGGGCATATACCTGCTCCTTTAGCATGATGAGTGACAGCATGGGCCACGGCCGACTAAAAGCCTGGAAAGATCAGTATCTCCGCTCTAGCTGTTGACTCGATGGGAAACAGAAATGTCTCTCATATATCCTCTTCAATCGGGGAATGCCCCCCTCCCTCGGTGGTTTGGCACGTGGGGCACATAAAAAAAGGAGCAGACTGTATGAGCATGTGTGGTGTGTGTGTGTGGGGGGGTCATTTAACCCCCAGATCAAATATTTTCAGCTGGGATTAAAACACTGACTTCAAACACAAACTTGAATCCATTCATTTCTATGCTCAAAACCCTAATCCAACTATGACCCTAACCCTACCCAGCCCTAACCTTAACCATAAGTAACCAAACAAAATACTAATTTTGTTTTTTTTTTTAGTTTTGCATTGATTGCGGTCACAGATTTTTATAAAATTGAGTTTTGCCTTGTGGGTACTGACAAAATGGTCTCCACAACATCAAAATAATTCAAAATTTATTTTTATATAGCGCCTTTCACAAGGGAGATGCCCCAAAGCGCTTTACATGATATTGAGAGACAGGTTAATAACAGGTTTTTATCACATTGTGGGGACTTTTGGTTCTCATAATGTAATATATACATAAGCCACACACACCTGACCTCATCCTGATAATAACACATCTTTGTATTTATAGCAGCAGAAATTTTCATTTTCCTTAAAACAAACCTCAAACCCACGCCCCCCCCGACCCGTGACACAGGTCATCCCAGCACACGGCAATCAAGCCGGACCCCGTGGAAACACAAAGTCCAGAGTCTCCTTCCAGCAGATCACACAGGAAGTGCAAGGCTCTGCTCTGAGCAGCTGCTGAAGTGACCTGACGGGCCGGGTGACTCGCCTCCGATTGGCCATGAGGGGTCAGAGAGGGCAGGGCCTAGCGACACCACACCTATCAGAGGCTTCAACTTTGGGGGGAGGGGAGGTTCTGTTTTTCTTAGACTGTTTAAAAACCTGACTGCTTCCAACACACTGAGTCTAACCAGAGGAATACCACTGTATATTTAAGTTAAAGAGGCCATGTTTAATTTTACCTAATTTAAAAGGTGTGTACTGAACACCCGTGACTCGACATCAGTGTCTGTCTGTCTGTCTGCTGTTAATGACTCACATGGCATTGATTCAAGTCAGAATCCCTCACCTAAATGATCTGGGATTTTCCGGAATTTCTCATACTCCAGAATCCCATACTGGACGCAGCCGAATGGCAGAAAGCGAGAGACTGGCAATGTGGCATAGCAGCTGAAGGTTAACTTGATCATTAATTCACATTTTAAGATCTCACTCGTCCCCTGGTGGGAGACCTGGAGATTTCTGAGCACGGACAGTCTTTTCATCGCCTGACTTTTGCAATTACGTGGCTGGTAACGGCACAGGGGGGACGTGGAGCTCTCAGCTTTCACACGCTGGTCAGAGGTCTGATACAAGGTCCAGGAGGCAATATTTTAGACTGATGCAGAATTAAGGAAAACTGCGTTAAACTAACTCTTTCAGTCTGGACACTCTGCTTGCCAGGCATCGCCTGCCAGGGGGATGAGTGGGAAGGTGTTTGACATTGAAATGAAATGATGTTTATTTGCCATTTGCACAAGTACAGGTACCTTGGAATGTTTCTTTTTCACATATCCCATCATGCTCCTGCAGTAAGACCTGTGATCAAGGGAGCACAATAAAAGGACCTGTTTGACCTGTCGCATGCCTTTGCCATCAGTTTTGGCACAAAGGGTTAATGTGCAATGAAATGATACTTTTTTGCTTTTTGGACAAGTACAAGTACTAGTACAGTGGAATGGTTTAGTACCTGTCCTCAGACTTGTGCAAATCTCTTAAGCCCTCCAAAAAGGGTATATGTTTCTGGTGTATTAAGCACAGTTTGAGATATAGACACACATGTACAGTTGAGAATGAATCTTGGGGGGCAGGGCCATTTTTCCCAGGGCATTTTGGAGGATAGGAGCCTTGATCAAAGGCCCAACAGACAGGCTGTTGAGTAAGGGATTTGAACTGGTGACCTTCTAATTACAGGCACAGAAGCTTAGCTCACTGAACCACACACCGCCAGCACCAGCACAGAAGGCACATGGTTAGCCTGAGGGTAACGGCCAGAGCCCAATGCTGCCATGTGTGTGACAGGAAGAGGGGAACACAGGAAGTGGGTAGCTCTGAAGTACGGGGCCATGTTATTTGCTTCAGGTAGGGAAGCAGGGATGGACAGAGCAGGATGGACGAAGGGCCATTTGCAGAAACTCACACGTGGCACCTAGTGCAGAAGGAGACTCTGGGAGACTGAAGACTGTTTACTACACAAACTGGGAATAAAGCTTACATTTTTTATGGTAAATGCAGAGTGTAGTTTGCACCTCATGGAATCATATCCACATGGCATCTCCGATGGCCCCAGGATTAACCTTTCCCTATTATTGCTCAGATCATTAGTGTTCGCATTAAAAAAATAAAGGAAAAAAAAAACAAACCACAGACACACCAGCACGACCTCACTGACCTCCCTAACGAAGCCTCGTATTGCACTTCGCTAGTGAAACAGGCCACGCCTGTACATTAACACCTCAGCCAGCTTGGATACCGATTAGCGAACTCCTGTTTGCCCCGAGCCCCACGCTGATGGAATTCCAGCAAAGGCGAAACGCAAGGAGGCACACAGGCGGAATCGGGTCCCAATTAAAAATCAACAGCCCTCATAGCATCTAAGGTTAATCACGGCTCGGTTAAACGGCCTGTCGTTAACCAACGGCACGTTAAGATGGAGCACCATGTCTCCGGTTGAGGAGGGGGACAAGTGACTTAATGGACTGGTGAAAAGTCAAAGAGGGGGGTAGTTAAACCCTTACATCATCTGTGAAGCGATGAGAGTAAGTTGGCCAGTGTGGCAGGCGGCGGGTTACAGGCCCGAGCCGCCGTGACGGGGCACAGCCGTACGCGGAGCTTCCCGTCCGCGACATAGAATTTGCGTGGCGGCACTTCACCGCTTCCAGAGTCCTTTGTTCCACAGTCTAGCCCCAGGGTCCTGTGAGGCGTGAGCCGCGCCGCGTTCAGGAACAAGAAAAGCCACACTGTTTCTGGAAAGGGCTTTTTTGTTTTTTTCTGGCTTCCCCCGAACGTTTCACTGGCATGCCATCAAGAGCCTGCCCCTGGAGAGCGAAGATTAATGACAGCTAGTCACGGAAAGGCTCACAGCTGAAGCAGCCGGGGGGAGCGTGCGTGCGTGTGTGCGCGAGGGAGCGAGAGAGAGAGAGAGAGGGAAAGTGAGGGAAAGAGAAAGGAATAGAGGAACAAGAGACAAGGGACAGATATGGGGGGAGCCAAGAGTAATGAGGGAGGGGCAGAAAGGGACAAAAAGAAAATAGAAGAGGAATGACAGAAAATGTTTTAGAAAATTAGGAAGTTAGAGAGGAAAACAGACACAGGTGTAACAGCTGGTTGAGATACCAGTGAGAGACTGTGTGTTAAACACTGGTACACATGCATACATTTTAATCAGCATGTTTAACAGTACCGCTGGGATCCGGTGTGGCGAGAGAGCTTAACTGAATCAGGCTTCATTTATCTAGCAGAAAAGACCAGCTGTGACCCATTTTCCTAACCACACTAAATATGCGTCAGTCAGCACAGTGCTGACAGACACACCCAGTGACTGATATAAATGCATGTGGATCCTGAGATGGCAGCGTGTGACTGCCATCGGTCAGGACCAACCATCACTGGCAGACTCTGCACAGACCACAGACCCTTTTTGAGTGACAGCTCATTGTCCACAGCTTACTGTGCCGGAAGGCAGTACCGGGTCGCTCCCTGCCTCTCGGTCACCATTGATTGGCAGCCAAGCTGAAAAAGGTTTCTACAGTTATGACTCAGTTTTTGCCTATAAACCCTGACCAAGATGCCATAGTCCCTCTATAATAATGGGAGGCTACAAGGAGACCCCCCCCCCACCCTGATGTAAGCAGTACAGGAATGGAGGCTCACTTGCAGAAAGGGGTGTGGCTATAAATTCTGGGCCCCATGACAAAATGTCACCTTGGACATCGATTTTATGTATAATTTTATGTATTCAGGGGCCCCTGAAGCTGCCAGGGTACCCACAGCGCTAGTGTACTCCCTGCTCGCGAGAATCCGACCAGGGGGGAGGGTCCCTCAGACATTCAAAACGGACGGATCCCCAAGGAGCCCAAAATTAGCAAGAGCTGGATGGAAAAAAACGTTTCTGAGCCAAAATGAATGTGTCACACGGTGGGGCACCATCGTTACTTTGCTCGCTCACACCAACACAAGAAGCACTCATCCCAGAGGAGGATCTCACTGCAATGCGCCATGTCATGACATCGGGGGTGGGGGAGGGGGTTCTCATCTGAAATTATATCTACTTCAGCATAAGACAGAAGGAGAGTCTCAAGAACTAGATACCAGAGTCATGAAAATAAGATGTGTATTTTTATCTGAAGGAGACGCCTTATTTTCACATGTGGAGACAGTTTTTCAATTTATTAATGATTTCACAAATTAAAAAAAATGACCAAATGCAACATTCTGGTTATTTGGAGGCCAAAAATGCCTTTAAAAACCTCTGATCTCTCAGAAACTTTTCCTTTCCTCCAGGATGACAGAGATCAGGGCCACGGGGATACTGGGGTACCCACCAAGCAACACCGCCCCAGACAGCCATATTGCTGGCAATGACTCTGCTGGGGGTTTATTTGTAATGGGGTCCTGCAATGTCACCGAAACCAGCCCACTTCCTGAATACTATGCCAGGCTGACAGCGGTTTAAGTGTCACCAGATGCTCAGCATGATACCAAGGACAGCCCAAAATACCGGGAGACCTGCTTATGGGGTCACTGGGAACCGCCACGGCACAGATTCAACTTTTCAAAGTTTCTTTTCCTCTGCGAAGAAAGAGTCTGATTCACAAAATCAGCACCTGCCGTCTGCTGGAGGCCCGCCTGCACATCTGGAGCAGACTCGCTGGCATACACACACGGATCTGCGTTACTGCACACAGCTCCTTCAGCCTGGGCCTCATCGCGGAACTGGGGCCAGATATTAAACGTGTTTAGTTTGGCGCCAAAACACTCAGCAATCCACGTGACACAAGGACTGCTCGTTCCCTAAAGATTGGGGGAAAACAAAACATCAATACCGGAGCCCAAAATAACGTTCTTTATGCAGTTTAGAATTGCCAGCATCAGTTAATGACTTGTACAGACACAAGCATTGCAGCAAATGTTTTGTCCCCATTATCATTAAGATAAGCATTCGTATCCTCCTGATCCAGCCATTCATCTTTGTCCTCTGTAGATGTCACGTTTTTGCTCATTACAGTCATTACAGTCATACTATACGTGCCGTTCTGTAAAGTTTTGTTGTTCCTTAAAGAGGACAGGTAGCATTTCAAAATGACATCAGATATGTGCGGGCATGACCGTGGTAACTTCCTCGTCCTTTAAATAATAAATTGATACTTTATTGATCCCCATAGTGAAATTCTCTTTTCACCTTGCCCAACTTGTTCTCCATGAAAATCAAAATTTCAATCAATATTAAGCAACTTTTCCCGCCTGAATCTCAGGGGCATGAAACTGTTCTTGGCGAAACCATTAAGCATGGTATAAAAATAGCAAAAAACTTAAAAAAAAGTTTTTTGGGCTGTGTGTTGTGTCTGTGGGCGGAGCCTGCAGCTGCAGCTAGGCTGTAGCATGGATGACCTCCGTGACACTTCCGTACGATTACCATCATGCTGAGAGAGAGAGCCTGCAGGCGATGATTATATCACACGCATCCCGCTTAAAGTGGCTGGCAGGATATTTGATGACTTTGCAGGTGGCGGGACAGAGTACGGGCTGGCTGGGGCTTGGGTTCATACCTGCCCCACCTGTCTTCCACACAGCCCAAACAATACGCCCCTAACGAGGCTCGCTTCATCACCTCAAGATGTTGAGTCTGAAGGATCCCAGTACATTCTCATGCACGTCCTTAGCTGCTCATTCCAGCATTTGCCCCAACAGTCTGCCCCTCCCCCTACCACAACAGAATCGTGTAAGCCCTCTCCTACTTCCTACCCCTTTCATGTGGCCCTCCATGCCACCTTTGCCCCACCGGCTGTGCCGTCGAGCCGGCGAGGTTGAAGGCAGCCTTTGTGTGCTCGCCGAGAGACATTAACCCTCAGTGCTCACGCGTGGAACCGCACAAAGGAAGCGCTTACCGAGCAACAGAGCCCTAACAAACAGTGCCTTTCAGGGGGGACCCCGCTCCGCATGACGCAGCGCAAAAAGCCCCAACATTTACTTGTTTTGGGCGATTATAGGAAACGGGGGGAAAACTTTGGTCACTGCTACATGCCATTGTGAGCTCATGGATGCCATATAAACCGGCATAGTGGCTTCAAGGTGAGAGGGCGCGTGGGTCACCCAGAACGCCCCGCCCAGACTACTGGGGTAAGCATGGAGGCTCCGCATTCCTCAGACCCACAGTTTCCCCTTATTCAGCAAAACTCTCGCATCTGAAAGCTAAAGGACCCCACCGTCAGTCCCCAGGCTCTCTGGGGTATATACTTGGCCCCCCGAAATTCTCCACGGGTTCCGGATAAGTGGCCTAGCCCTGTGCTTGACCCCAGGCTCTCAAACGCGTATGTGTGTGTGTGTGTGTGTGTGTGTGTGCGCGCGCGCGCATCTCAAAGGAGGGGAAAAAGGGATACATAAAAACTGGCATTCCAATGTACTTGTGCAAAAGGAAAAACGCATTGCTTCATTTTTCATTTCAAATACAACTTGCAGAAAGCACGCGGAGATCACTGGGGTGTGGATAAATCCGTTGATACACCAGTGCACTTCGCTACACTGATACAGGACCCGCCCACCAGCAGGGTCTGTCCCTGCACTCATGCTTGTGCAAATTTCAAATAAGGTATCGCTTCATTTTCATGTGCCACCCAGCTAGCCAGAGGCTATCCATCTACCATTTTATTTTAAACTATGGTCACCTAGTAACCGTATACGTTTCCAGGAAACTGTGCATTTTGCCAGTGCATTCTGGGAAGGCAAGTGAAGATGGTGTTGCTACAATGAAGGACATAAGAACAAGAAGTGGTGAAATGATCGGCATCATTAAACAAAAATAAACATTTCAGGTTTGCGCCAGAATCCAGTATCTGAAAATGGGAATCAGCAAACTGATACATCACTCACCTGAGAAATGGTGCTGCCAGCTTCGTTCCACAGAGATCACATCTTCGGGGGGTCCAGCCCACACAGGCAAGACGTGCTCAGGAAGGCGGAGCCTCGGAAAATTGGCGGCCATATTTGGGATGGGATGAACATCAACATGACCCTCTGATGCATCTTTAGTAGCACCGGTGTTCCTCTGCAAGCCTCGGTGATGCTTCCCCAGGCTTTAGGCAGTAACTTGAGCTGGCCGCCACATCCGGACAGGACCCGGAACGCATGCTGGAGCCGGGCCGTACACCATCATCATCGCACATGCGCACACACACAGGGTAAAGCCCACCGACAAGCCGTACCAGCCCTGGGCGATGGAGCGTGAGTGTGTGTACACATGGTCATGGGTGTGTGGTAGCCCATGGTGACCAGGGGCAGCAGGAACAGGGTGACATTCCACAGCAACCATGATGACAGGCCTACAGATGCCATGAGAAGCAGGGAGATTCTGCTTATACCACAACTAATCGTTATTTTTCATGAAAAGAAATTTCATTTCAAAAAGGAAAATGAAGGAATTACAGACCCCATGAGTATAGCTAGAAATACTGGGCCTTTGACAAAATGTCACCTTGGGCAACCCGCTTCGGTTGGCACTTTGTATCTGACAAAACACAGCTCCCACGGTACAAAGAATTTTCCAATCAGGGAAAGGGGGGTCCTTTTTGGTAGTGTTTACTGAGCAAGGGCCCCTAAAGGGTAGATTGTGGGGCCCCTATACAGTGCTGGAGACACCCTTGACAGTCCCCATGGAAACGGCAGTGAAGCAGTGCATATGGATGGCTTCACTTTGGACAGAACAGAGGCAGAGGCACTTTAGTTACCAAACCTGAGGCTTTTTGGACAACTTCAGATACAAAGTTTCTTTCAAACAGCACAGTATTCCTCACATATTCTAGGTCTTATGATCATAATGTTCCATTTCACTAGGGAATTGGGGCCGGCATCACGTCAGTCCATGGGGGTCTGTAATGCCTCCCCATGTGTCAGCAGAGTCACATGGTGCTCTGGGTTCGATCACAATTCTGTCAGCTCTCCGAGCGGCCTGCAACAGAAGGCCAGGGTTGCGTGCCACTCTTCACGCCTCCTTTGCTTGCATAGCACTCAATGGCATCAGTGCTCAGGAAGGGCATTGTTCACAGCGTTAGTCACGCAGGTGCCTCACAGAGGCCGAGGGTCACACAAAGGAGCAATTCACGCCCCAGCGACAAGCGGGGTAATACGTAGGTCAATACGACTGACCAGAGCAGCACGTAGGTCAATACGACTGGCCAGAGCAGCACGTAGGTCAATACGACTGGTCAAGGCAGCACGTAGGTCAATATGATTGGCCAGAGTGGCATCGTTCTCCTTACAAGGTATGGTGTTGCCCCATTCAGTGTCTGTGGGTGTCACTCTGGGGGGGAGGGGACAAACTCAGAAGAAGCAAGCACACAATGCACAAAGCAGCATACAGCCCAAACGGTCCAGCATGCACCTGCACCATACAGAGAATACATGAAAACAAAAGACAGCACCTGACATAGGAAACGCACAGAGTCTCACACATAATGAGCTTTTTCGTGATGAACCTTTTAAAATCACTGCATCAACCATTCATGGGCCTCGGTTAAATATCAGTTTAAACATCATCCACATCTAGACCGTCCTCTGCTCTGGAGGTTTGGGCCCAGATCTCTTCCCAGTCAATCCTGAGAGACTTCCGTGGATTTCCGGATTCCCGGAACACGGGGCTCATCTCCCCAGTACAGTTCTGCACTTTGGGAGGAGGATTCGATGCAGGAGAACGCTGGTGATCTGGACGTCATCCAGCAGCAGGGATTAGGCCGTGTGGCTCGTGTAGGGCGTGGATTCACTGCTCAGTTCTAATCCTGCACACGATACTGAGGGCAGCCTCTCCTTCACTTTCATGCCTTGTTTTTTATTGTAGTGGGTTCTGTGATATTATTAGAAAACATCTGGGTGTCAATAGTATAGAAAGCGAGGAGATGGCATGTGCGGACACGTGTGGGGATCTTCTGTCACCCAGGTGGGAAGTGGGTCTCAAACGATCTCTGTCCCTCACACCAGGGGCCACGAGAGAAAGTTTTAACAATAAGGGCACCATTTTTTTCCAGCATAAAAACAGTTGCAGTTTGACATCTCAGCCGCCTGAAAACACAGTGGTGTTTCAGCTGGCCTCTGAAAGTGCACCACCCACAGGTGAGCCGGAAAAGTGCGACAGCAGTACCTGCTTTCGTAATAATAGACTCGGTCTTGGTTCAGACAGTGAAAGTTCTTGGTGTGTTATTCTCCCAGAAGTAAAAATGATTCAGACTTTTAAAATATACAGCTTTATAGTTAAGGATACATTTTTAGCAGACTGACTATCTAAATCTCAAAATGGTTCTAAAACAACATTGCATTTAAATACTTGCACAATGATCGATCTACCAGAACAGAAACCAGGAGACTTTCCAGTGACTCTGGGGGCATTTCTGTGCACAGCTGCAGGTACTGATCTCTGGTCAAACCCCACACATGCTTTCCCTTCCAGTGGATCAGAAACCTCAGCGATCAGGAACTCAAGGCAGTTTTGGCTCCACAGAGACCGTCTGACTCTCTGCCCCAACAGTCTTCAATTTGGGGGCTCAACTTCAGAGTCTCCATTTGGAATTCATGCTGGGGAAGAAGAAAGACCTCAGCGTCAACATTTAGTGGACCTTTGAAGTCAATCGTACCTCAGTACGCATTCATCCATCCATCCATTTACCAGAACCGCTTATTCCATTTCGGGTCGCGGGGGGTCCGGAGCCTATCCCGGAGACTGCGGGCGGAAGGCAGGGAACAACCCAGGATGGGGCGCCAACAGTACGCATTCATTTTGACATTAAAGATTTCAGCCATCATGTAGATTGCAGCGGCCATGAGGCAAACCTCTCATGCCAAAAATATCCGGACATGACACCTTAACCCAGAAACTGACATAACTATACCGAGCAAGCTTCAGAAGTTTGCGGAATGCAAAAGCCCTTCTTAATACGCAGAGAAATGGAAATCACATCATGTCTGGTTTACTTTAACATGTTTAAGATCGATCACTAGGAAGCGAAAAGTCGTTTGTGAGGGGAGTTCCTACGAGAACCTGCACAAAGACCGGAGTTTCTGCGACATGGGCAGGTGAGGTCAAACCCAAGGTGACCCCCTACATGGGCAGATGCACCACCCCCTTGACATAGATCCAAGAAAACTAGAAGCTTGTGGTAGAGAATGACAGCCCTTGTGAGAGCAAAAAGCTGAATTTAGATTTTTTTTTTTCCAACTAAGAAAGTTGCAGGCAGAAGCACCTGGAGAAATCTGCCAAAGAGTGGCAGAGGTGTCTTATAGGGATCAGCCAGAGAGAGAGGAACGGAACCTCCATATTCTCCTCAGGCGTAAGCTGGGGGGGGACGGAGAGGCAGGACCTCCATACCAATGCAAACCCACAACAGGGGAGATGAATTGGCCCCATTGTCCCAGCCAGACAAGCGACTCTAGCGGAGGAAAGCAGGGCTTACAGACGTCTGCCGGGACTGGTCACGCTGTCCGCAGGCAGCAGGCAGCTGCTGAGAGAACGGGGCGAGGAGGGGGGGGGAGAGAAAAAAAAAAAAAAAAAAAAAAAAAAAGAGCCTTTTATAGGTTGCTGTGTCCTTCTGGATCCCAACACAATGTCCTCTTTGAGCACTGAAAAGAATAACATTCAGAATTAACGTTTTCACAGCCGCAGAAGTCAGCCCAGTTTGCCGGCCACTTGTCCCCTCGTTGGGCTAAAGGAGGCTTTATATGGACCAACCACCCCCCCCCCCCCGG
>JAAGVU020000044.1:130821-143186 GCA_011763525.2 Mormyrus iriodes | reverse complement strand
CTGGCCCCAGCCCCCCTTTACTGCAATCCCCTAATCCCTGAGTAGGAGCACATGGGTCAGGCATGTCACGGGGGAAACCCCACGACCCTTTCCCAATTTTCAAAGTCCTGAAGTGAAAGTGGGCTTTATGTTTCTGGTAAGATGCCTTGAGATCACAATTTCTTTATTTAGCAAGTGACATATAAATCAAAAGCAGATATATAGTCAAACATTCCTTGAAGCCTCAACAGTGAAATCTCTCCTCCCACTCCTGGACCTTTCCGATCACTGACACAGCACCCTAACCTGCCAAGCCACCACGCCACCCCTAGTAAAGGCTTTAAATGGTTTAAATATGGACTGAATAACCTGGATCTTTGACGGGAGATAAACCATACACATTTTACTGAGGCGTCTCTGGTTGGCCATGGGTACAGCATCACATCTGTGTCAAACTGGGGGGGGGGGTTATCACATTTAAACACACCTCATTTAGGACCCTTCATCTATGAGAGAACCACATAGCACCCACAGTGGGCACAGTGCATATCTGAACTTTAATGCAATATTTTTCAACCTGGTCCTCAGCGGACCCCCAAGCCCAGACAGTCCATGTTTTTGCTCCCTCTTACCTCCCAGTAGCAAAAACAGACTGTCTGGGGGTCCCTGAAGGACCTGTTTGAGAAACACTGCTTCAATGTATCCTGTTCCTTTTTTCCACAGCGACCTTGTCCTGCTAGTCCTACACCATTACAGATTCCTGCCGATATTCACATCAAATGCTGTGGGCTGGCATGGCTGTGTTCTTGGCTCTGTATCTAGTTCCCATTCAATAATGGCCTTTCAGAATGAGCTGGTTGTATAGCTTGACACACAGAATCATAAAGCATTGTTTTATATATATGCTTTTCTTGACTTTAATCACTTACTGTATTGTTTCCAGATCCTTTATTAAACCCTGTGGTGTGGCTTTGTTTGAAAGACCATTATACAACAATAAAATGAACTGAATTGAATACCAATAGGTATGAACTCCAGTTTCCTTCCACATTCCAAATGCATGACGCTTAACCGAATAACACTGGCTGACTAGTTGTGTGTGCTAAGACAGTCTTGTGAGCCAGTAGTAGGCTGAGGGTGACTGATCACCAGTCTACATCATGGACATTCTACTTCAGGGTTTAAATAGGGTCAGATTCGGGAAGTACTGGGGTACACATGGGGCACAGTTTGGGTAGCTACTGTGTTTGCAGGTACTGGGTGCATTTATTTGCAGTCTAGAATTTTTTAATTTTTGTGAAATGCAGTTTGAACTACCTTTAACAAGTCTCATCTCCATTTTATTGCTATAATTTTATGGTTTTGCATGTGCCCTGGTCCATAGGTCCCTACCTGCCAAAACATCCCATTTATCCCCACTGCCATAAGGACTCTGAACACCTCTCTCTGACCCTGCCAGAGGTTACATGCGTACATGCGCTGAATTCTCCTGTGTCAATCCTGTATACATTGGCTGTGAATACTATCTGTGAATTTTTGGCTTGTGATATCTGGGAACGCTGTCTGTTGTACTAGTCATTGTTTTTTTTTCATGCCAATTGTCCAACGTAATGTTGCTTATCCTACCGTGCTGATCCAAAAGCAAAATTTCTCCGACCTCAATCATGTGGTCTTTTGCCCACAGCTTCTGGGATAGGCTCCAGACTCCCGCATAGGACAAACTGGGACAGAAAATGGATGGATGGATGGATGGATGGAAGTTTCAATTTGGTGGTTGTCTGCCCACTACCCAGCCAATAGCACTGATAAGCTCATCCTTTGTTCAGCAAGAGCTGGCTGCGGATGCCAAGACGACAAAGGCAGTTTGTCTGAATTTAAGCCTTGAGACATACAGCGGACCTCAGTGATGGTGCATCAGTGAAGCAACACTTCACGGCCCGGCCCTTTGCACATTTACCCCCACGCCAGACCTCGAAGAACCTCATTGTCACACACAGAAACCAACCGACCTATGATTTCAGTCAAGGTCAGAGGTCAACCACTGTCTGTTGTGACTGACACACAGACTTTCCAAAGTCACCTTTCTTCAGGTTGCATATGGAACTAATCGAGCTTGGGAATGTCATATAGAACGAGGTTTTTTTTGTTCAAGGGGACAGATATGGGTATGGACAATGTCAGAAACTGGGAGGAAAAACAAAGTTAAATAAAACAAAGCTGCTTCATTAGTGAGAATTCACAAAAAGCGGTCTGGGTTTCGGAGATTAGAGAGTAATGGCCATCAGCGCCGGCATCTGGTTCCAGTCATGTTAACTGGGGCAGGCTACAGAGAGAAACCAACCTTTAAATGGAATAGCTAAACAAGGAACAGGTGGAATGGATCAACAGAACAGTCTCGATTACCCGATTCCCTCTGCGAATCTGCCCCCTTCCCAAACCCACAGATCAGACAAGCAACCTTAGAGGGGCAAAGCAATCCAGAGACAACCACAAAGTCTACCGATCATAGGTTACTGACAGTATAGAAAGAAATTCGGCATCAGGACTGTGTGACGAAGACAGCGGTAACTGAGAATTTGGCGGGGGTGGAGGGGCGTAGGGGCACGATGTTTCTGAGATGTTCAACTCCCTTTCCCTTAATTAATGTTCAGAAAATTTCAGACTGTGGCTTTAAGTAATCATCTCTTTGTTGTGGTGAAGTTCTTTCCTTATCGAAATCCCGGCAAGGATCACACATCATTACAAAACTTACAAAAACATTCCCTTTGGCTTTGCAAAGAACATCTCTCAGGATATCCAGATACAGACTTCTCACAGAAAGCCAGGCTAGTGGTATTCCACTCTGACAGCACTTACTCACCGGTGGAGCTCACCGGTTTTAACCTGCCCGACAACTAAAAACAAAACCTAAATACCGGTTAAATATAGAGCCACACTGCCGATAAATGTACGTGACTACATGGTTATCAGAAACTGATCTACCATAAACTTGAGGATTGGCTCACGAGAACAGTGAGTCTACTATGTCCAAAATCACATCCTTTAACGCTTGTAATTTAAACATCATAGTTCTGGAAAATGACCCATACACCCAGGTGAGAGGAGCAGCTTGCAGTTAATTTAGGTATGCAGGATGAGTCTTTGGTAACAAAATTGCAGTGCTGCTGGAATCCCTACATCTCCATGGAAACACTGCACTCCCACATCCAGTGGGGAAAACAGCTCCTCTTGAAGATTATGGCGGTTTGGCGTGGATCGAGGAGAAAACCATAACGGCCACGGGATTCCAAAGCAATGAGCTGAACATGACTTCAAAGAAAGACCGGCCTAATAAAATACCGGAAACATACTGGTCAGATACTCCGATGTGCCTCTCTGTTGGGCTTATCTCAGAGTACATGCTCGATAAAAGGGGTAGTAATCTTTGTCCATCTCTTCCTCGTGTGGATTTAGTTTCTCTGCGCTACAGGTCAGCCCAAGGTAACTTCTCTCTTGAGTTACAGTTGCTGGCCTAAGCAGACATGGAAGGTAAAATTCAGGGTAAGATGGTGTGGGGCTGTGGGGGGTGGGGAAGCGTAGGCAAAAAAAAAAGCGCAGACCGGAGCTCCACAGACAAAAGAATCACACAGTCTGGAGATGATGGAAAACTTCTCAGCCCCACGCAAGTTCAAAACAGATTTAGATGGAAGCAGACGATTTTCCTCACACCTATGAGGCAGTAAAAAACAGCATCGTCACTGGTGTGGCAGAAATGTCAGATGAGAGCATCGGACTCTAAAGTTTTATAAAATGCTCTGTGGACCAGGGGACACGTCTAGACAAGGGGGCTGGGGGCATAAGCTGGGGGGGTGGGCATAGAGTCAGGCCCACTTATCAGTTTGCTTTGTAAAAGCTCAGATGTAGCCTTTTGTTTAAAAAAAAGAAGTAGGTAATTCAGATTTTTATGAGTCAAGTTATATTGGTATTTTTTTCCCCCGATTGTCATTAAGAATGCAGTGATGAATACTCTAAATGTTACCATTACCTGGCCGCTGGTCTGGGTGGTCCCCCCGGTTCTGCGGTCAATGAAATGGTCCTTGCCATGCCCCTTCCATGTCACACAGCCTCTGGCCCCCACTTCACTACAGGCCCTCCCTCAGGCTCCAACTGCCATGTAATTAGGACCCAACATGGCAGACGGTCATAATCAAGATTGCATAAGATTGCATGCAGTTAGCTTCTGTTCTAGACCTGACCAACCCATCATCACAAGGCACCAGGGTACAGTCAGTATCCTCCTGGCTTCAGTACCCAACATGGCACTGGGACCACCTCTCTCCCAGCCTAATGAATGGGGGCCTTTGTGTTCTCATGAAGCAAATGTACCTTCATCCTTATCTATTCACATCAGAAATGGTGGGGGGGGGGGGTGAGTGTGAGCGCAAGAGACAAGAACATTCATCTCCACACAAGCCCTTTCACCAGAAAGAATTTGTACACATGTGGCTCAGTTTCACCGAGACCTGTGAAGTGCGGAGACCTTTCCAGGGGACACTTTTCAGGAACAAAAGCAGCATTAGATGAATAAAACGAACCTGGTTACAGAGGTGGAAAGTTCAGGTCCAGAAAGTACAAATCCAGACCAAGGTTTTTTTTTTTTTTTTCAACCAACCAGCTGAGCATAAAGTGTTACAGTCACAGAGTACGTAACTGGTTGGTTGAAACAAAACCTTGGTCTGGATTTGTACTTTCTGGACCTGAATTGTCCACATCTGCATGGTTGTTTCCATATCTAAAGGACCCTATCCTTCAGCTTCAGAACGTCAAGCAATTTAAATGCTACATAGCTTCGCAGCAATAAAAAAAAAAAATAATAAATCACATACAGTGCATTTTGAAATCCTTTTGAAATTGGAGCACACAGGTGGAAAATGTAACGATTAACAACGCAGCCTCCGTCGGACCGGAGCATAACAGTTTCCTGTTATATTCAGGAAATAATGATATAATGACATTATATCATGTTCTGCTTAATCCCCCTTCACAGCTTCACCACGGCTTGGTCCTTGCAAACTCAGGCCAAACCTCCTTCTTCATGTCACAGAAATCCTCCAACAGAACGGGTTTGCAGGGCTTGCCAGACACTGAGGCACAGATGGGGGAAGGCGCCCCCACACCTGACCCTCTAGATCTGGAGATGAGGCTGGCATGACGCATTGCAGGGTGAGGTAATGGGGACCAAAGCAGCCGGAGAGATAGGTCGAACTGAGAGGGACTTTTAATTAAAATCAAATGAGGAATCCATCCCGGAGAGCAGAGGGGGAGAGGGAGACAGACCCCCACCAGGCTTACCAAACACCCCAGGAATGCTGTGGTCCTGGCACTGCGTGTCCCTTGTGATTGGCTTCAGACAGTGGCCTTGACAAAGACTCCTTTCTTATTGGCTACAATTGACTTTAATAACTACAATACGTTGAGAAGCCACACACAAGAAAATACTTGTTTTAACATCTCCTCTCACGCAAACACGCGGGCATTTTGTTTTGTTCTCGAAAATACGCCACGGCGCGGCCTTTCTGGAAAATCCTCGAGAGCCGTGCTGTGAAAGCTCCCCGTCCTGACCTGGCCCGCCCTGCCCTGTCCTGTCCCGACCCATTCCCAGAGGAGTAACTTTCTGTATGCAGAACTTCAGCAAAGCTGTAGAAGATGGCAAGCAGACTTGACGGGGCCCAAGACCGAAGAAAACTGGCAAAGACACAACCATCGAAATCAGAAAGAGTCCTCTTTTTGCACTGCATGTATTGTCATAATACTTTAAAGCACCATTTGCTCTTTACACATATTAAGAAGTGCTGTTCTTCTGGTGGTCTGAACAGCGAGAGCCATCTCAGCCTGGCGTCCTCGTTACGTTAACAAGACCCGATCATAAAACATGCTACTCCCTGAAACGAGGGGGAAGGCTGAACAGATGCGTCCAGATGTGCTCAGGGTGCTGCCTTCCAACAGAGGGCCCGCCAGTTCAGAAACCATCACTCCACCCCGGATTTGTTCCTTAAAGGGCCGGTCACATCAAACCAGACCCACAATCCCGTGGGAGAAAGCGCACCTGCAGCGGAGCCACGGAACGACAAGGACGGCTTTCTTTTCCCGGCTGCCGCCTGCCCGCCGCCACCCCAAGGAGGAAATAGAGCAACACTTTGTTCCCCCCCCCCCCCCACGAGTCTAGCCCGCCTCCCCTCATGCCATGATCCAGACAGACTCTGCCGTGAGCCCAGCTGCCTGCCCTCAGCCTCAACTTCCTGTCTGGCACCCCGCCAGCCACGGCCTCACATCTGGAGGAGGTCCCCACCACTTACCATTGGTCCCGATCCTTCCATTCACGGCTCTTGTCTCCGTTGCATTACCCAATACAACCTGCACATCACACAACGTTTGCGTTTACTCCTGTGAATACGTGTCGGTGGGTGTATTTACTGATAGTATGAATTAACGTGGGTGTATTTCATTTCCCCAGACTCCTTCTGGCTTCCTAGAAATCTCTACATGTGTCACGACACACCTGCCAAAAAAAGATCAAATATATATTTTTCTTCACCCAGTTTCTTGTTCAGAGAAACCTAACATACATTTTCAATGTGTCAGTTCCTGGTTTGGGAGGGATTTCTACCTAAAGGCAAGTCTTGCTTGCCAAAGGGGCTTTTTTTGATGTTTTTATAATACTTGGAAAATAGTACATGTTTCCTGCACCCACAAGCATTATATAATTATGCAACCCTTGCTTGGGTAATGTTTTCTTTCTGATTAGGGTGTTTTTTAAGTATTTGAAAATAAATATTTCAATAAATATATACTGGAACATAAAGGTTTGGAGTGTTTTGGTGAACGGGTAAAGAAATTTATTAACATCGTCAATCAGGTGACCTCGGTTGATAAATCGGGACCCAGCTTGTACGTAAAAGACAGCAGATGTAACAGCTATGAAATGTGGAACGCTGGACATCCGCACCAAGACATGGCCTGGTGGGCTTCATCAGGCGGAGAAGATGATGGCAAAGTAATGAAAGAGTGACCTGACATCTCAGAAGTGATCCTCCAGGAGAGGGATAGCACTTCGCCAGGACAGGCCGCTGGCTTCCACAGCAAAGTGCTGGAACCACAAAATGCAGCCTTTGTCCCCAGTTATCTACATAAACATTGACTGAAACTCAAGAAACACGATCAGTCTGAGCACTACAGAACCATCCCAGGGCTCTTATTGACCGCTATAGCAAAACAACAGTCTCATCATGCTTGTGCAGTGATCTCATGCTGGCACCCAGCTGACATTTCATATAAAAAAAAAAAACTCCTCAGTGCTACAGTAATGGGGTCGGTGACTCTGAAAGAGTCCGTTATAAGCCTAGTGCGCTTGTCATAAGCTTGCAGTAACCCCCCCAGTCGTAATGGATAAATTACAAAGGGAATATTAAATACCAAGGAAAAATGTTATGAGACACAGAGAAAAAGGTTCTCTGCGCCACCCCCCCTCCTTGGAGCCCAATGATCAGCTTGTCTGCCAAAGGTTCAGGTGTCGTCAGGCAACAATGGCCATCTTGTGCGAATTATTGCTCAACACAATCGGGACCTGTGAGATCCTCGCTCCCCTCCGCCGGGGTCTGGCCACTGCTCAGACCTGCTCCCGGCTAAAGCCTGCTTTGTCCGGCGTTAAGCTGTGGCGCTGATGCGAGAAAAGCAGCAGAAAAAATAAGGGGAAAATGAGAACTTGCAAGACAGACTGGCAGAAGCCGCGACAGACCCGCCGCTGCGGTGTCCGTGGAGCAAGCGCTCATGGCAGGAGATGGAGCTTCCCGCCGGGCCAGAGACCGCTGGCCCATCCACATCACGGTCAACGTTACGCGTGTAAGTTACTGTCGTGCTGCTGCCATTGGGCTGGGTATATAGGCGATTACAGACCCTATTTAGGGAGGCCACAGCCACACTCATTTAGCCAAAAGTTTTATCGGTTAAACTTAACTCTTGGCAAATTTAAATCGTGGGGGACCCGGTAAGTGAGGGGGAAGGATATTTCTTCAGTTTGAAAGTGGCAACGCTATTGGGGGCTGGGCCGCCCTAAGGGTCAAATCCTAGCATCGCCCCTCAGCTGGATTAAAAAAACAAAGAGCCCAAGTTCAGTTGCTCAGTTTATATCCACCGAAGAGAGAGTGTAGGAATTGATTCGTGAAATCTGTGAGCGAATGAATGGTGTCTGTGCTTCAGCTGAAAGAGGATGTTGCTCATATGGAAAAAATAGGCCTGTGATGTTTTAACAGAACAGATGTTAGAGGCTTGGACTAGGAAACTGGCCAGCAGGTGGCAGCACCAGACAGCACAGCTTCCCATAAATGTGCGCTCACTGTCCTGTTGAGAAGGTTTGGTGTGTGTGGGGGGGGGGAGTAACAAAGATGCTAGAGAAGCTGAGCTTTTATGTCACTCGCTTGATGCCCGTGACACTTTTTTAAAGGCCGTGTAAAAAGCAAATGACTGGAAAATACTTTTAAGCATCAACTTGACTTATCACTGACGATGCTTGGCTTTCCCACAAATCAATGGCAGAAACATGACAGAGGAAGGCAGAGTGAAACACTAACATCCATGCTGAAAAGTGGTGCTCGTCCATCCAGCCATTACAGCTGAATATTGCAGTTAGATTAGAGTAGCCTTAGAGCACCAAGCCACGTGCGGTTTGAAGGACAAGGCCTCACACGCAATAACACTCAATGAAGTCATAGTGTCTCTCTCTTTGTATATATTCAGTAATTTCTAGGACAGGCGTGTAACAGGAAAACAAGGCCATGGATGTCAGTACATCTGTACCATCTGCCCATCGATCTGGGGGAGGGGTCCAAGCCATGTTTTTTTTTTTTTTTAGAAATTATTCATCTGACAAAATGAACCCAAAGTTTCAAATGAATGATGACAATGACTCACTCACACAATTACAAAAAAAAAAATCCTTCATCAGAAAACGACGAGTAAAGGAGTAATTAGTAGTTTACTCCCCTCCAAACTGCTGTTTTTCTGACTCCCATCTGATCTTTTACCCCCCCCAGGGCTAACTGAGAGAAAACCAAAGATTAAACACATCAGCAGCCATCGTGATGAGGTCACATCCTGACAGGCGGCTCCGGCTGCCGTCACCCGCCACTGTCACAGTGATTTCAGCTCAGCAGAGGGTCGCCACTGTTTACGGGGGGTCATTGGTGCCACCCGGGTTGAAGGTCAAAGGTCAGTGCCGGTCTGCCAGTATTGCAGTATTGGCATAAGTGTCTCAGTGTTCTACACCAAGTCATGGCGCTCAGAGACCCACTCCTTATTACACATGACCTTAATAAAATTACTGTATGCTTTCAAAGTTGTTGGGGTGTAGCGTTTCATGGGAGTTAAGGCTGAACCCACCCAGAGGATGGTGCTTCAGGAAGCGAGTAGGAGAGACCAGACTCTGTTATCCACATCTGCTGTATTTAATAACGTAACTTGCGGAAGTCTACAACCAGCTACTGTGGTCCCTGCGTCCGCCGCACATTCTCAAATACAACCCTCCGTGTAGCAACCATCAACTTAATCACGTTCTGCCCTGACCTGTGAGGGTCTCTCCACAGTGACTCAACTACAATATAAAACGGATTAAAACAACACACGTTACAATTCCAGTGCTTACATTACCTTACAGTTTCACCACATTTTATAAATGGGTATTTTGCCAAGTAATTAATTTAAATAAGGCTGCATAGTATCGTTTTCGTATTATCGTAACGTGCAGGCACGCAATAAACACATCGCACTTTTGTGTCTGTTCACACAACACTGTGTCTCTGACAACACTACTGACTTATTTGATACTCTGTTGGTAGATAAACCTATAGCCAAATTAAATTACCTGAAGTAACTTCTATCTTTTTTTGTTTCATAAATATCGCAGTGTTACTTGTGGGAATTTCACATATGGCAGTGTGATATTGCACAGCCCTATTAATTACCCTGATCAAAAGGTACGACAGAGTCGTCCCAGGAATTTTAGTCACCAGTCTGCTCCCCCAGCTCCTGAGAGTCTTACTGGTCTGGTGCTATGTGCGCAGCTGGGGCCGTCAATGGGCAGGGCGATCGCTCAGGTATAGCTGGCTGCTGAGCATGTGTCCGTCTGTCTTAGTATCGATTAGCCAATGAGAAGCAACGGTCGTAGGTCAGGAAAGAAAGCAACACCACAGCTTGACCAGGTCCCGCCCCCTGGGCTATCCATTAGCCTGATCCAGTTGGCCTATAGTCACCTCTGTCAAAGCACACACACAGCATGCAGTTAAGGTGCGTGTATGATGTCATACAGTAGTACAATGTGCAGGATCAGTTGTAGAACATTCCACAGAAGACTTATGGGATATTGTAGGTGTCCAGCCACTCCGGCACGAACTATCAGTCAATTTTTATTTATATAGCACTGTATTAACCACAGGGTTTACAAAGTGCTTTACAGACATTCAAAAGAAAGCAATTAAAATAAGCATAACAAGCACAGAAAAAAATATATAATAGTTGAAAAAAATAATGATAATAAATCAAATCAATTATAATAAAATACTACCAAAAATGTAGGACTTTAAACACCCACATTCTTGGTAGGGCACTTTAGAGCACCTTCTCTGGTCTCTGTAGGGCACTCTTTAGACCACATTCAGCCTCAGATCCTTCAGGGGTACCAGATGTACTAAGGGCAGGGTGAAAATGTCATGTCTGTTGTGACTGTCAGCACAGTAGCCATAAGCTTTTATGTTACCAAAAAAATTTTTTTAAAAATTTAAGTCCACTAATCACATAATAAAATATTCAACTAAACTACAATTCAGTGCCTAGATCCTGTAGTCAAATTAGTGCCGCACTGTGAAATTAACAGTTAAATCTTTCCTCTTAAAGAACTACAGAGAGACAGTCAGTAAATGATTTTTAAAGTGTCCTGGATAACATAAAAACAAAGCAACATTAGGGATAGTTACCAAACTAAAACTCAATATGTGTGCAGTTTGACCAGCTGTAAATCAGCCAACCGTTTTAAAAACAGTTGAATAATAACAATAACAATAACAATAACAATAACAACAACAACAACAATAATAATAATAATAATAATAATAATAATAATAATAATACATGATAAATAATTACTTTTAGAACATTTTTGATGTTTTATTCACCATGTGCAGCAAGTGCCTTGTAACTCTTACTCATTCAACCGCACCCTAAAAACAACAGTGAAAGAAAAAGACAACAGACATGCAGTTATGCAATGAATCAGTGATGATTAGACATTAGTATTCTCATACAGTATAAAGTGCAGCTGCAAGTAGAACTGCATTGACCCAGATCTGTAAGAAAGACTTAAGTGCCCTGCGAGCTGTTAACATCTCCTTAAGTGACTCTATGCTGCTCCACAACCTGCTACTTAAACAGGATAGTCATCTCTAAGCAGAGGTTAAATCACACGTCGCTGGTATCTTTCAAGTTTGTGTGCCTTGTGATGGACTGACATCCCATCCAGGTCCTGCGATTTGGAGGTTGTTGGTTCAAATCCTATGGCCAGTGTTGGGCCCTTAATATCAATTGCCATAGGCTTGCTTTGGATAAGAGCATCTGCTAAAGAAATGCATGTAATATATTTAAACAAAGTAGTGCCATCTAGTGGTGGTATGCGGGAACATAAACTATAAATGTATTCGTTCCGGGCTCTTCTAGAGGATGGTCTATAAGGCTAAAACATTCTTACAGCATGTAAGCTTTCATTGTAAGTCCTGTTAACAGGATTATGCCTCAAAACTGGTGCTTTGCCCAACAGTATAAGAAACAGCAAAAGAAATAAAAAAAATCAGTTCTTCATCCCCTTAGTGACCTGAGGTCTTTCGGGGAATCACGCGCCATCCTCTGCTTCTTATCACTGTTATGGTGACAGATCCAGAATCTCGAGAGAGACAATGGACTGGTACAAAAAAGGGCAAAATGCAAAAAAAAATAAAAATCTATCTGTAAGCGCAATACACTTTTCACAATCTTCTTGAAATGGAAGTTCACAATTTCAACTAGCAACACAACTGTGCCGCTCCAAGCTGCTACGAGGATAAATTAAAGTAAAGGCAGTTTGATAATGACACGGCAACCAGGGTGCATAGCAGCTGACTCAAAACAACACATTCACAATGACTCAGGGGTAGTTCGAACACGCAAGCGCAGTGCTCTTACGCTAGTCCAGTTGAAGCCAAGGTCCAATGAACAGAGACGCTTTGCTGTGTGGTTGCTGCATTGTTGAACAACACTATGTAACACAAATTTTGTTCCTGGACAATACATGTTATTTCTTAATTGCTTATGTTGTAAAAGTATAGAAA
>JAAGVU020000044.1:107698-122060 GCA_011763525.2 Mormyrus iriodes | reverse complement strand
TGAATAGGCGCCATTCACTCGGGTTACAGGTGAACCAAAATGTTGGTTCGAGTCACCTGTGCTTTTATACTTGTATGACTACTACTGGACAGTCTGAGAAAGTTCTAGATAATTCTGGAAAATTCTGGACAATTCTAGCAGTTCAAGAATATTCTAGAAGACTACTCAGTATTGAATGCGAATCAACGGGTTAGGAAAACACACTTTGTACCCAGGAACAAAATAAAAATAAAAATTTGTTACATAGTGCAATGCACTGTAGTGAGATTTCTTTTGACAGGGGGAATGAAACTTAGATCTGCACATATCACAGTGCATGATGAGTTGCGGTTAGGGGGGAGGCAATGCAACAGCTGTGGTTTGAACGCCTTGCACATCCCCCTAGCAGCCCTGATATAGCCCTATGTGACCATCACATCTACATAAAGAGGCTCTTTGTGGTCGCAGGTTTACCCCTGACGATAAGGTTGAGGAGGCAGTGCAGACCTGGATCCTAGAGCGGTCAGAAAGATTCTCGTCCCAAGGAATGAAGAAGCTCATAGACCATTCTAAGAAATGCATCTACCTGCAGGGAGACTATGTGGCGAAGAGATATACAGTGCTCACAGAAGGCCTTGGGACGTTTTATTAATTCCGTAAAAATATTACAAATGTATTGGTTTTATAACAAAAATCATTGCTTTATTTGTTTACAAAATATATATATATATAATACTTTAGAAACAACCAGTAGTTTTAAGTGAAACATTCAAGTAGTACTAAACTGAAACCCAAATTATAGTTCTAAAGGAGCTGTTCTGAGTAAGAAGTTCATTGGTGCTTTTTAATTAGTAACACCTTTGCAGTAACATAAAGCACCAAACATTTGTGTTTAGCGTCCCTTTGGGAGCCAGTGAGTACACCACCAGTCACACGAGTAAATATGCTTTAAATTTAACTTTGTAACATAAAAGAGATTCACTGTCCAAATCTTCTCAACAGGAAAAACAAGGTCCTTAGTCTGGTCTAGCCAATGCAGCTAGACATGCTTTCAGCAGAGGAAGACCTCGCTCCAACCAAACAAACATACGCAAGACTCATTCTCTAGATGCCATTTGATTCATCAGTCAGGCACAAAGAAAGGAAACAATTTGTTATATTGGCAAATAACAAGAAACACCAAAAAAAAAAGATTCTATTTCTGGAGGATCAGATTCTGGGGCAAACCGGAAAAATCCAGCACATCCCGTCGCCATGACTGAGACATTCAGCACGCCGGCGGAACAAAGTCTGAGTGAGCAGACTTGAGGAACAAGGTCACACAGAGGCGTTATCATATCTGAGTACCTCCAAATCGAAAGACCAGTCGATTCAAGGAAAGCTTTGTCATCCCAGCCAGGTACAGTACCCAGTGACACGAAATCACACTCCTGCTGAACGCATAGCGCAGCATTCGAGACAGGACAGACGTCACAGTGCTAAAGACAGGGCTATGGAATTATTCACATAGTGCTAAAAATCCCAGTACAATTATTAGTAACTTAAGGGGAGGCGAGACAGAGGGACGATTGGCACAGCACAGCACAGCACAGCACAGCACAGCACAACAGTGAACAGGCAAGTTATATACGCTAGGATATCAGGGCAGGAAAGTTCTGTCCATGCAGAGAGGCAGTGACACCGGGCTCTATGGCCCAAACTCCGTCCAGTTCAGTAAGCACTGCTGAGGTCACTGCTAAAGGACTCAGCGAGGCAGACCCGGCGAACCGCTGCCCCATACTGCACTTTCATCTGCTGTGACTGAACTTGGGTACTCATGTTATTGACAGAAGCCTGGAGAATGGGGAGGGGGGCTTAGCAGCTAGAAGAAATGAAAAGATATTTATTACCTGAGGTGTTTTTTTCTGGATACTTCTCCGGAGAGTAGGTTGGCGTTTCACAGCAGAGCCATGCTTTTCCTAGTGTGTACATGCAAAGTTTTAACCCAAACCAGCTGCCTGAAATGGATATATACGGATGTTACTCTGCGTGGCATGATTCCTATATGTGATGAACTATGAGTGCCGCCTTCCAATGGCCTTGCTAAGGTTACAGTCATTACAGGAGCAATACAGGGGCGCGTTGGCGCCCCCTGCTGCGAGTACACAGCATGGAGGCCAGTGGCTACCAGCTAGCAGTTAGGTAAACATTCTTTATAAGCCATTGCTATTAGCAGCAAAGTCATGGCTAATGAACAGGACGTGGTCCTGAGCCCTGCTGGAGAAGGTGAGCGGGGTCATCAGATTATGCCCCTTTAGGCCCATTGGTATTTATAGGGGCCTTAATGACCAACGTTTAATTTTTAATAAGACATCCCGGATTTTTACAGTTCCTATGGAAGTGACATTTACAGGCATCTGAAAGTCAATTTTCAGCAGATGCATAAATATCCATCTGTGGTGCTGACAAGGGTGGATTCATTAAGGGAATAGTTAATTTCATCAATGTCCCCCCCGCTCATTATAAATGGGAAACCAAGTTTTCATATTCATAGAATTCATAGAAAATGCAATGTGGTTGTTTGAGAACGGCTGGTATTTCAATTGGAAATATATATTGTAACATGTCTTATGTCCAAAGCATCCCAGAACAGTCAAACCAAGTAATTCACAGGTTATTCCACGAGATGTCAAAGAACAGCCCTGCTTCCACAAAGTAAATGCTAATGATGGCAAATGAATGATGAACACTGTGCCAGGAATGACGACTCACTTTCAATCCCAGTAATTCAGACAAAATGGGCATTTTCGGAAATTCAGTATCCTATGAGATCTAGTGGGTAGATTGCTGAATAATTGTGACATATGAGAGGCTTTGTGGTATCAAGTCAGAGCCTGGATTGGAGAGTCAAACCACGTTTCCTACTTTCGCAATGGACATAGCAGATGTGTTTTTGTGCCACTGGAGCGAAGCTTATTCTTTCATCATAAAGGGAAAGGGGGGACCTTTGTTCACAGTTGTCATACTGGCAAAAAAGCAAAATTCGAATGAACTGAAAATAAATGGCACCCAGAGCATTAGTTAAATGGCGTGCAACTGACAATTGATTGGCGTGAGTTATTGTCACCAGAGTAGCCAGATTCTAATTATGCCATCTGCAGAAGGCAGATACATTTTGTAGGTAAATGTTCTGCCCATCAGTTCTGTGATACACACATGTCGGGCTGATTCATCGAGAAGCCATATTGGGGGGGGGGGATGTATATCTTGATGTCGCAGTAGGACCACATGCAACGGTGACAGCGTGAAAGGATGCAACGTAAAACAGATTTTAAAACAAATTCAGAACAATAAAGATTTCATCATGTCGAACAAGACTAACACTGTTTTGGGGGTCAGTTTCACAAGAGACAATTTAAAAAATAACTGATTCATGTGATAAAACGTTTGTCTGATACGTAACGAGAACTAGTCGTGTGTTTCATCCTCACCTTCTGCATGCGGCGAATGCTGTCAGTAATGCACGGATTCATAATAAAAGTTTAAATAAATCAATAAGAGCCTGTTGTTTTTTTCAGGGTGCCGATATTTTTGATGCCCCTGCCTGTATGGACTTACCCAGTATGATTTTGTGTGCATTTACCTGCCAAATCACAGGGGCTCTTCAAAACTCATCATGGTGCCTTCCCATTCTAGTGAGGTTGCAGCCAGAGAAGTGCCTGGCATGATGCCAGGGAGAGACCAGCCAACTAGAGGAGTGTCACGGTGAGAAAGCAAGCGGTCTGATTAAGAGCGGCCATCTAGCATGGCGTCACACATTTTAACTACCCATAATGCATCCTGACGCTGTGGAGCTACCATATGCTAAATGTCTTCTTTTCCCTCTCTTTGGACAAAGTGCTTCTCAGGCGGCACATCCAGCTTCTGCAAGCTGCTTTTGGGGTCTTTCAAGCATCTGAAACCATATTCATTCAGATGGGTGAGTAAAGTTTGGGGGGTGGGGGGGGGTTATGAGTATTGTTTTTGTTTCTTATTCCTCAAGCTAAGACTGACCCTCAGTCTGTTCTGTGTTATGTTGGTGGTTGGCAAGACAGGGGCCAGACAAGCACAGGATGGGAAACAGCCGACAGGAACAGGGGATAATGACCGGACTGGGGAACACAGGAAGGGGAGGAATTTATACATCTACCTAACAAGGGGGTAACAAGGGCCAGGCATGGGCAGTTAATTGTACTGGCCAGGTAGGAATGGAGGCTGCAGAAGAACCAGCAGTGCCACCTGCTGGCCCTCACAGGAATAGGACAGGGTAGGCCAGAGCAGATCGTGACACTCTGATGGGCAATAGTAGTATTGAATCTTAAACAAGCTTAAGTGATGAGTCATGCCCAGATCTCGATGGCAAGATGGCACTCGAACGGATGACAGAGTTCTTATAATCATCTCGCAGAAATCTCCGAGATGCAACCTTTCCACAAACACCCCCTAGCAAAACAAAATGCCATTTTTGTCCGCCTTTCAGCCACGGCTGAAAACCGAAACGAGCAATACATTTCGATTTCTGCCAGTTTGAAAAATAATATTCCTGATTAAGTACAAAAACACTGGAAGCAGACCCAAAACAAACGCGGCCGGCTGAGTGCCAGAGGGGCCCGATTCCACTGGCACTGACAGCTAATGCGAAATCTCACTCACACAAAAAACACACAAAATCAAAAACATTTGCTCCTTTCATTTCCTTCCTTAATGAAATGCAGAGCCAACGTATCAACCATGCCAGAGTCCAGAAGGTAGAAAGATGTCCTCCAGGATGTGTTTAAACAAGCGATGGGTGGACAGCCTCAGCACGTTTTGCCTATTCTGTGTCACTACAGAACTGACTTCCCAACCCAAGGTTGACCTTTTTCCACCAAACTGACTCTTACACCATATATTTCACACCATTTCGGAGTCAGAATTCTTTTTCTGCGCCATTTGACACAAAATTGGTGAGAATGCGAGGAGTAGAAATGGACCTGTGCGTTTCGTTTGTCACACCCAGTATAAAACTAAAGAACAATTCTGCACTCCTACATCCCGCCGTTTCCCAGACCGTCCTATGGGAGGTACTTGGAGAACATTCGGTTTAGGCAATTTCATTGGACCAGAGAATCACATGATTTTAACTTGCATACATCTATGCACATTTTGGCTGTAGATGTCAGCCAGCAAGTGCCTGTCTACTAGACCGTGCATGTTTTAATGTACGTCCCGATCTAAGATTGTTTAAGATTAAGATTGTTGTCATTTTGCTCCAGGTTCTGAAACTCAACCATACGGATATAAAGCCATAAAAAGCCGAAATAAGTCCTTGGGTTAATGGAACTTAAGACGTGGTGAGGCGAGGACTCAAGATGCACAGATTGGAGGGAACATCACATTTAGTTATATAGCAAACACGTTTATCCGAGGAACATCAGGGTCTGATAAGGGCACTCCATCAGTTGCCAGGACTTGATCACAATTTTGAGATGGGGACAAGTCCCAATCCCTATGAGATCCATAAGTAGAATCATGAAGCTCCCAGAACCATTGACTGCATCCTTGATGCCAGGCTCAGCAAGTGATTATTCACAAGTACGACACAGCAGGGTTACACTGGTAGCAGAGAGGCTAAGAATCCACAAGCAGATCCAAAACGGTACAAGAGGCAAGGTGCCCTTCTGACATAACCTTCAACGAGTTCATCAAACCAAATTCATTCCACAAGGCCTGCAGACACAGCCCACGGCATGGTCACTGTAGTTATATCAGGCACCTACAATTTTCTCCTAGTCCGTCCACCTGTGCAGCATCTCTATAAGAATGAGTCTGAATTGTCACCATATGCATGACCTGCTGGAAGAGAAAGCCACATACATCTAGACACTAGATGCCTAAAAGGTTTGGTCACAGTCATTTTGCACAGGGCACTCAGACCAAGGAAAGGATATTAAGGCATTAAATCAGTCACCGTCACATGACCTGATCGGTACAGTTAGTTAGGAGACTAATGCATTTATCTGATTAAATTTCCAGCACAATGTGCCCAAGCAGGTATGTTTTAGTGGGTGAGTGAGGGGGGGGGGTGCCATTTAAATTGACTTTCATTATCACAGAACAGGGCTGTGCATCGCCATGGCAGATAAGGACAGCACACAAGCCTGACAAATTTAAATTATAGAATTTCTACACTGCTGATGGTGCCACGTGTTATAGGTTTGCATGTTTACAATTTAAATCGAAGTAAAACACGATGAAGAGTTTTATTTTTTCTGCTCATGAGAGACAAATATGAAAAGGCAAAAGGTGACAGGAACAGGGGTGAGAGACTGAATTACTGATCAAGTACAGATAGTTTTCCCTTCTGCTAGAAAGTGGAGATTATTAAGCACATTTTTGCACTTATTTCAACACATGCAGGTGCCCCTCCAGCAAGAGAGACACGTCCTTCTCGACCGCCTGCCACGTGTCTGTGGATTATATCAATTTCAGGTGCGGCATCTGCCGTAATGCACATGTACACTGGCGCAGTGAGCAAACCTCCCATCTTAAACCACACAAGCAGGACGTCCTGAGGAAGATTAATCGCTTTAATCAATCCAATGCATTCAGAACAAGCCAGCCAGGATATTGAATGGGGTCTAGCTAAGCTCTTTTGGTCACTGTTGTGTAAGCACCTCCCACCCGTCCCCTCAGACGGTAATTTGATTGCCGCAGTTAATTGCACCCTTGCCAGAAAGAGTCAGAGCCTGTCAGGTGTTTGTAGACGCGCCTGTTGATGCGCCAGAGGTCAAAGGTCACTGGCAGCCATTTCTCAATCCCCAATGTGAAAATGAAGAGGAGGGGTTTGCGTGCGCCCATGCCTGCCATTCGGTGCAGCCAATTTCCCAGATTAACAAGTAAGATGGGTGGCTTACATACAATAACCAGCAGACTTCTGGCTAGACAGGCAGAAAATTTGAGCCTTAATGAGTAAGTATCACACCTAACACCAAGGTTACAGCATGTGCATAGAAGACTGTACCAAAAACTAAACACTAGGTGGCAATTTAATCTGTTTTCGGTAATAACTTTGTATTCACATGTCACATGTCTATGGGCCCTTGAGCAAGACTCTTAACCTCCAGTTCCAGGGGCACCACACGTTTGCTGACCCTGCACTGTGACTCTCAAGTTATGGAAACCAAAGATGGGGCAGGCAAAAAGCAGCTTTCCAATGTGCTTTTGCAAATGGTAAGTAAGGGATTTATCGTTTTTCTGGCCAATAATGTCATTGCATTACTCACACTCACCACTAGGGTTTCACATCAGCATAGAGACTCTGGAAACATCATTTGGGGTTGTGGCATTAACAATAGCCCTTAGTCACCACCACACCTGACACTGCTCTGAGTTTTGGGTCTACATACTGGTGTTGCAAATTTAAATTAAATCTAGAAAGGCTTTTTCAGTAGCTAACATCCACCAGTAGTGGGGAAAACTGTTTTAACCCATTCAGATCTGTTACTTTTGTTTCTATGAGGCTAAATCATACAGCAACAGAGCAGATGGCAGCCAACACCCAATATCTGAGAGTGGCGAACATGGCCAGTCAGGTAGCTGAACCTGGCTTTTTTCACACATTAAAAAAAAAAGCAGGTCTGGCCATGGTTGGTGAACTGTGACCATGTGTTCAGCTGATGGCTGTTGCCTAGTTACTGGGCTCAGGAGATTGGGAAAAGCGGCTCGTTAAGAGACCAGCAAACGTGAACTGGACAGCATAGATCAGCGTTTCCCAATCCGATCCTTGGGTAGCCACACAGTCCACATTTTTGCTCTCCACCCTAAAGGGAACAAAAATGTGGACTGTCTAGCAGCGAGCTGGGAGAAAGCACAAACATGAACCAACTGTGGGTCCCCAAGGACCGGATTGGGAAACACTGGCATAGACTGACAGGAGGCCAAGCTCCACTTCCAGTTATCAGATTCTTTGGAAGACTAGTCCTGGATCCTCCTTGTCAGAGCACCAATTAAAGTATTCATGGATTTTAGCTTACCAGCATATCCCTGGCTATTTTTTGCCCATATTTGTTATCGAAGACCCACAAAAAGAAGGGATTGACTTTGCCTCTCTTCACAAAACATGAGATTCTGCCACATCCATGACGGTGGCGTGTTTACAAGCAGAGGAGGCAGAAAGATCTGGATCAAAGTCCATCCTGGGATCATTGTGGCACTGGGTGGATCACAGCTGGGGCAATGGATTAATGATCAGCCTGAAAGGATCAGCCTGAAGATCAGAAATGTCATTCAAAAGCTCAGAAAATATGTAGATCTGCAATCCGTGGGCAGGCAGGGATTCATGAGACCCATATCACCTTTTTGACATTTACATTGCAGATGCTGCTCAACAGTAGGTCATAGGGTTATATTAGTACTGATGAGAAACTAGGTCTCCTGCATGCTTAAAGTCATTCTTTGATTTTACCGCAATGAGTTGGGTATATGTTGTGAAATTAGCTTGCGGATTTAAATCGGTTGTATTCCCTTATATTTTAAGTTATACCTTGCATTCATACCCACAAAGCTTCGAATGGCATCTCGTGGGGGAAAAATTAAGCTTTTTTTTTTTTTTTTTTTTTTACACACACACACACACACACACGTTAGCAGACTGAGTGTGTTGCTTTTAAAACTCATCTTGCCCATCTGCACTCGCATCACTGAGGTGCATTTCCACCCAATACCGTAAACTCTGGATAACAGTGGCAACGTTGGTCTTTGATATATCAACCTGAGGCAATTCCCACCTCTGTCTCAATCCATGAACACAACAGCTACAACTGCATGACTCCTGAACACATAACATCTACCCCGACAGTCAGGAGCAGGCAGACCTATGAGGAACACACTGCCTGTAAATACTTCTGAGATCCAGCTATTTATTTTTGTCCTCTGTAGAGGACCTTGTGTTTTTTGTGCAGCTCTCTCATACTACAGATGGCACTCTATTAAGTCTTGATGTTCTTTAAAGAGGACAATTAGTGTTTCACAATGACATCACATATGTGGGGGTGGGACCTTGGCAACTTCCTCTTCCTGCCAAATCAAAATTTGAAAATCAATATTTTAAAAAGTCATAAGTAATTACAGCATTCAAAATTTGTTACCAGTGTGTATTAAGGGAAGTGTAAGTGAAGACCATTTATGGTTACGGTGAAATAGTCACTTAATGCCATTCGTGCGTTCACTCAACATTTCTTGCTCTGAAAAACCAGTTAACACATTTTGTATGAGCTAGATGATTCTGTGCCTAATCCTCACGCCCACTCCATAAGTAATAACACTTGTAAATATGTACATACAAATAAAATAATTAGCTAGCAAAAATAAAAACCCACAACCATATGGTGTAGTCCATTTCCATCAGTCTTGCTTGCTAATACTGATGTGAGATCCCCGTCACCATACATACGACACTTCCAAGCCGCTCAGCTCCGATTTTCCCCACAGACAGCAGTTGCCAGGTAACACAGAGGATGGATGGTGTAACTCGCGTCCGAGGGGTGATGATGAATAACAAATCTGTATGCAGAAAATACCCACTGGAGATATCCTGCATGTCATGCTGAGGTGACGAGTTCCGAGTCCATACATGCAGACGTCAGTGGATGATGAAGGATTTGGTGAAACAGGGAATTCTTGGAGTCCAAATGAATGACATCTGGGAGGATAAAAGCGATGCAGGAGTGAGATACAGGGAAGTGATTTGCAGATTGACCTTTCCAAATTAATGTCCCCTTTCAACAGAGGGCGCCAAAGTATTTTGTCTCGGCCTGGATTATCCCATCCCCGTGAAAACAACACATGCATAACTCAGACAGGTTTCCCTTCTGCAAATCCGTATATATTTTATCCCCAGATTTGTAATGCACATGGAAGGACCTACGGTACAGGCCCAATCCGCTATTCAGCAGACTGATATGTCTCGAGAGAAATCAGTATGCCTGAATAAGACCTAATACTCCTGAAACTTTAATATTTCTGACCTGTGTATCTGGAGAAGGAACAGTCTGAAACAGTTATTAAGCTGCCCCCTTAAACGTTCAGAAAAGGTACAAACTGAAATATGGCGCTGGAACAGACAGTCAGCCGGTATTAGCCTTCAGAGACATGCTGGTTTTTAATCTGGCGTTTCCACCCCCATTAACAGTAGGGGGGCGTGATTACACTAACTACCCATTACTTCCATCTTTTACTGGTGCAGGTAGATAGACGCTTGCATGACAACACCCAACACCACATACCCAAGCTGACCAGCTGGAGACAAAGCACTATTGAGTGCACTGCACGGTGCCAGAGCTAAAGCTGGGAAAAGTGTTACACTCAGTAGCATGAGGTAGGTGTGTCATAAAGGACATTGGCTTATCAGCTAAAAGCTGTCTGATCAAGAGAGAAACATTTAATAACATCTAAACAAAAAGGCACTGTGTGAACAATTCTCAACGAATGCTATAACAATGTTTTCGTAATTTACAGCAAACAAACACGTACCTCTACCTCTCTGGACGTTTATAACGATAAAACAACACTAAACAGCAGCATTTTTTAAATAATACCTCACTGGGAACTGCAGGCTAACATGCAAAAATATTTCAGGTCAGAAATGACACACAAACCGATCGATTGCCGGAGTGCAGAATCATTGAGGCATTGATCATGATTTTAAAAGCATAACATTGTTTGGGGTTGGATGGCAATGGAACATTTTGTCAGAGACGTGTTATGAGGGAGTACCTGCTCCCACCACAGATTGTTACCCAGCACAATTCAACCTCTGGGTCAGAAAATTGTACTCTTGGCCACAAAACCACTTCGTTTTGCCACTTAAGCATTTGGACACAGATTAGACCCTCCAGGAAGAAGAAATGAAAACCTGGAGCACTGGATAAAGCACCCATACTCTCCTTGTATAAATAACGTTAACATGTGAACCTGTGCTGAAATCGCAGGCTGGGATTTTTCCTCACAGAACAAGGAGACCCTGGGAGGGTCTGCGATCAGGCCCCTTTACTGCAGACGTTCAGAAGGCGGAAACGAGATGAAAGCAGGCACACATGGATCTGGGCATCCCGGCTCTCAGGCCGAGTCCAAATTTAAGATAAGGGAAGAGCTTTGTAGTTTGGGCCTGAACATCTGGATCTCACCAGGAGCAGCACGATGCTGCAAATACCCACAAAAAGACTTTGGTGACCATCGTAAAAGCGCTTGGAGGTTGTCATGGAAACGTGGTACTTATACCCGACTGTGGCATAATTGTGGAAGCATAGGTCAGCTTGTTTATTTGGGAATAAGATGATCAGTATGTGAACGGAGACCAAGATGGAAGATGTAGCATGAGCTGAAGAGTATCGCAGCCGGCAGAAAATAGCGCTTAGCAAACAACCCGCGGACCCCAAACAGAACAAGATTTTCATGGACATACATATGGTACAGTAAAAAAAGTACATTGTACAGTATCACACAGTACTGCACTCCGTTTAATGAAAAGAGTTCTGACATTTTAGCCTAATTCTTAAGAAAAGACACAGCAATGAAAAAAAAAAATGTATCAAGGGATGATGGAGCCATGAAATTCATGCTTTTATACAGCACAAAGGAAACAATGAAAAAGCACAGGGTACCGGTACACATTTTACAATGAAAAATCCTGTGCCTGTACATAACCTGCAATGAGAAAAATATCAGTCTATTGTGGATACTCACCGGCTTACAGCCTGTACTCACTTGGCCCACGGTTTGGCACTTATAAACTGTTTCTGGAATTAAAAATATTTTTTTTGGACCACAGTAAACTGCAGGTAACGGAAACCATGGACACGGGGGTGGGGCACTGTATCTGAATTAAAGATGAACATTGTCACAATTGGATGGACAAAGGCCTGGAGGGCAGGCGTTGTGGCAAAACTAAAAGGGGGTTTACTGAACTCACAGAACAGAGACGGAAAATACGGAATTGTGAGGGATCACAAAATAAGAGGAATGGAACCAGGAAGGGCACAGGCAACAAGAGGGTTCAATGTCAGCGACCGGACTGGGGCGGACGACACAAACAGGTACTTAAATACAAGGACTAACGAGTGGGTAACAAGCACCAGGCGTGGCTCCTCAGGGCCATGTTAGGGAGGAGACAAGGGGGGTCAGGCGGGCAGGAGGGGACATAAAATGAGACCCATCGCAGTAATCTTTTCATATATTGATGTACAATATGACACCTGATCTGCCCCCAGATTCCTTTGCCCGACATGAAAGAGGGAGCTCGGGAATGTAATCACTTTTCCTGCTCATAATTTCATCCATTTCAAAAACCTGTTGCACAAACCAAATAGGCTTTCAGGCTCTGAAATGAGAACCTCTCAATCGCTTATTGGAATTCCTTCTGTCAGTGGCCATGGTTAGCGGTTGGGGTGGTATTCAAGAACATACAGGCAGAGATACCTCTCTCTATAGCCCTGGGGCAGGTCCCCATTGAGCTGGCTCAGCCTGGGACCCACTCAATGGGAAAGGTATTAGGAACAACAAACTGTGCAGGGTTACATTCACAGCTACTGTAACAGCTAAACAGGTCCCCCGAAGCCAAGCCCGTTCACCAATCTGGCCATCCATTGTCTTGTGCAGGGTTGGAGGGTTCTAGAGCCTGTCCCAGAAACACTTGAATAACCTAGGAAGGGGCATCACAGGGCACACTCACCATTCACACCTACGGACAATTTTGCAACGCTTATTCACTTTAGCATGTTTTTGGATTGTGGGGAGAAACCAGAGGAAACCGCACAACAAACACAGAGAAAACACATGTACTGTAGAGCCGGGGCACAGAGAGAACACATGTACTGTAGGGCCGGGGCACAGAGAGAACACATGTACTGTAGGGCCGGGGCAGTGACTCGAACCCCTGCGCTCTAGAGGTGTGAGGCAACAGCGCAAACCATGTGCTGCCTGTGATTGATAACCAGAGATGAATAAATTTTACACACAACTTTTGGGCCCCCAGACTATCATAATTGTTTCAGCCATTGCTGGCATGTAAAAATTGACTGTAGCTGTATAATTATAGAAATGAGACACTATTTTCATCCCTGTTGGTGAACTGGGTATCTTTCATCTATCCTATTTTACTCTCCATAAGACAGACATATATACAAATGAGCAAGATTTTGGGGTCAAAGTGTCAACCATCGTTCAGCACCCCCTGGAGGAATTGGGGTAAAGGGCCTCACTCAAGGGCCCAATGGAGACATCACTGTCAGACATGGGATTTAAACCAGTGAGCTGGCAATCACAGAGTTCCAAGCTGCAGAGTCATACGCTGGCCTGTATGTTCTAGGGCCATTTACTTTGCCTGTGTATACACTTTATACAGCTCTGGAAAAAATTAAGAGACCACTATATAATTTTTTTAAATCACCATTTTTATATTCTGTTTTTATCTCGGTTCTGCTGGCAGAAGGCTACATTGAATGGCAGGTTGTTTCGAGGCTCAAAATTTCTAAGACTGCAGCCCAGCAGCGGTCAGTGCATGCAGACAACAGTGATATTCCACCAGACCAGCAGAGGGCAGATGTACTGTAACAAGCACAAATACAAGCAGTGTAGTGAAACAGGTAAACTTTTATGAACAGTTTGAAAGTCGTTAGTCTAGGCTTGGGCGGTATTACGGTAATAAGGCATATCACAGTATTTTGAAATCCTTACGACAAAATTAGCTGGGCCCCCTAGGCAAATATCAAAACTTTAATATGCTGGAGTAGTGATGCTTTTTAAAATACCGTATATCTTGGTATAATGTCTGGACAGTACGAAAAAATGAGATATGTGGGTACCTCCAAAACTCCTCACACAGCTGCTCACCGTATTTACTACAATAACCTCTGTTCTTCCTCTACTCTTTCGTAGTTGACTGCTGATCTGTGAAAGTGCACACTGCCACCTACTGGAAATACTTAATCATCTTGCACATGCGCGGTCTATGCGAACAGTTTCCACTAGACAAAAATCTAAAAAAAAAATTAAAAAATACCCACTTAAACCAAAATTTTATTGCCATTTTCCCCTCTCTCTCGTTTACTGGGGCACCATAAAGGGGAGAATGGTTCGATGATTCCAAGATCCTCTGAATGAAAGGGGCCCTACAAGTCTGGGATATAATTGAACTGGTCTGGGTTGAGGCCCCAAGATGATGTGCTTATATGGGGCCCACAATTAACGCTGACAGTGCAAGTACATTTTAAGCTTTGAGAAGTGTGTGCGTGTGTGTGTGTGTGTGTGTGTGTGTGTGTGTGTGTGTGTGTGTGTGAGAGAGAGAGAGTGGGGGGGGGGGGGCGGGGGGGTCAAAAAAACAAAGTAT